>JASGCC010000304.1:0-256587 GCA_030067915.1 Hydractinia echinata | reverse complement strand
TATACCTATGCCTTCATCGTATAGATCTGAAACGCTATCAAGGAAAATGTATAGATTATGTACTTTGGACAAACGGTGCAGGATAATAGGGTTTGAGAGTTTTGTGATGACGTCATTAACCCGTCCATCCGAAGATTAGGGACCCAGGTATACATGGAAAAATTACCCAAATTCCCTAGTGGTCCCTAGTTACCCACCACGGAGTAAAAATCAATTGAACGTCACCACCTCGTTTTTCCAACTTATTGGCCTCAAAGTTTTAAGTTGCACTTTAATGGGCTTCACTAATCCTGTATTTATTTTCCTTTGACGTCAACATTATTTTAACATCAAAGTTCGATAATTTTACAGAACAAATTTATAGGTGATGTTTTATAGACTTTTTTTACAGAAAAAGTGTGAAGAATATAATCCACTTTGCAAAAAGTGACAGACAGACACACCGGAACTGGCGTATATTATAAGAGACGTATTATTATAGAGATATATACACTAGTCGGTACCCTGTGGATAAATCTATGGTTTGCCATCCTTATTATATATCGCATTTCGTGTTTGCGTAACACAACTTTTTCTCTTCACGCACAAACAGACAGATGGAATACGGCTGTTATTAAAGAGACTAGTCGGTGGTCCGTGGATAAATCCACAGTGTTCGCCCGTCCTTTATTACCGCATTTCGTGTGTCTCGCTACTTGAGGTACCATTTTGCGCAGAGACAGACAGAATACGGCTATTATTATAAAGATTTGAGCTGATGAAACAACCAAAATACAAAGGCAACTAAGCTATGCTAGTAATATTGGAACTGGAAAACTCAAAGGCAGTATTTGCAATGTTCCAATAGACACAGCTGATTAGCACAACATAACCTCAAGGAGTTAATGTAATGTTGAAATTAAAGCACCAAAATTAACTTACAGAGGACATGTTTACTTTGAAGTGTTTTTCACCAGAAAAATGTAAAGCAGTTCTGCAATACTTTAAACATCACGCGATAGTATCAAAATGATGCATTATCATAATGAATCTTGGACAAATACAGCGAACTTAGAAACAGTGTACAGCATTTTAATCCTGCTCTGTAATTGTATTAAGAACATTTTGCAGTGATTCGTTAAAGAGAAGGCCAATGTAAATCTAAATCACAATCTCGTCATTTAAAAGAACTTAATTTGGGTAAATCACCATTGTAAATTCTTACCATGATTGTCAAATTTTCTATGTAATGTTATCTTTACACGTTTAATGGCTTTCAGTTCTAATTTCTGTAGTTTTGTATTTTCGGTTTTTGTAAATATTCTAATGCATTGTTTGTATTGTTTTATTGTATTGTATTTTTTATCGCAGCTAAATCACATGTACAGAGTGGTTCTATTGGATTCTTTTTGTTTCTTTATTATTTATGAAAGTATGTCATACAAAGAACATATTAAACTTAAGTAAATAATTCGTTTTAAAAGTGATCCAAAACACTGCATTTTTGGAGAAATGGTATATTGTCTTTATCACCACCAAACTTTGCATTATATAATATCTTAGGAAATAAAACATCGTTCCTCACCACACAGACGTTCATCCAGAACTTGAAACCAATTTTCTGTGAACACAATCACGTGTGTGATTTCAGACCACCTGCGGCTTCTTGTTTCATTAAAAAGATTTCAAATAAAATGTTTTAAAAGAATTTGACAACAAAAATAATAATTTTTAATTGCCATGACATCACCCGTACATTAATTCAGAACAAAACAATGACATTCCATGTGATTTTAACAACCCGTCATGGTAAATTGAAATTAGAATACAACAGCTAAAATTCATGGTTAATCAAATCGCTGTATTTTATTCACATGATTTGTTTTATTAACCAATTCAAAATGTAAACAAAAGATTTATAAAATACAGAAATAGTCTTTTAGGGATGTTTTTAGGCGCTTTTAAGGGAAATTGTGGAAATATATTTCAACTTAAAAGAACAAACTTTTATGTGATATACATTCGGCAAGGTAAAAAATTTCACGAATGAAAAAAAATTATGCAATGTGCGAGGCGTAAGCTGTCGCGAATGAAGGATTATTAAAGTACGTCCCAGACATAAACTTTTGCGAATGGAAAAATCTATAAAGATCTTTTTATTTGTCAATAAAATCATTTAACAAATCAAATGCACAATTATCAGGCTCAACGTTAATACTCCACATAGTCAAAAATGCCTTAGTTGTTAAATTCTGTTTTTTATTCCAAAGTTAATGCGATCATTAATAAAATTGAAAATTTTAGGCAAAAAACTTTCGCAAAATGAAGGCATGTAAAGCCTTTTAGAATTTTGAAAAACATAAAACATGATCCGAAATTAGCCAAACGTCTAGAAGTTTGTACTTATAAAGTTTTCATAGTTTTCCTAAGTATGGCAGAATTCGATTCTTACCTTCGTGATAAACCTCCATTACCATGAAGAAGAACTTTACCTAAATGCAAAACATAACAAAAATGTCAATAAAAACCCACATGTATAGGAGAAAATTTGAAGACTTCTAACGTATCCCACTGAATATAGAAATATGGAGTATTTGGTTTAGCAACATTTCGTTGCTTACCATTTTTTACTGGTGATGAGTGGCCCATGATATTTGAAGATAAAATGAGGTAGGTCTTTAATTTAAGCGTATGTGACCAGAAGAGACAGATAATCAAGGCAGCGCAACGGTGGACAAATACGGTTTATAAATAAAACAGATTTATATAATATAAATATAATTTTATGTTATAGACATGCAGAAAGTTATTCATAAAGTTATGCTTGAAATAATTTCGAGTTTTTTTGACCTGTTCTGTGTGTTAGGTAAGTTTTAAGCCACAGGATAGGAAGCAATATTTTCAGGTTATGGTGACAAATTCAATTTTGTTACAATCGTCCAACAAATAGATTGTGTCGCCACACAAAGAATTCGGTATAATTACTGCATTGTGGTTGGCTAAATACAAAATTTTTGACAACATGAAGAACTTTTTTAGTAACATTAGTAAGATTTTTTATGTTACTACCAACGTTTTTTAGTTGCCACAACATTCTAGCAACAAAAATAATGTTGCGAGTAACAAAAAAATGTGAGCAGCAAAAAGCTACACTGGCGACACAAGTGTCTTGTGTCTTTGTGGTTCAGAAGCAGTATTACTGTTAAAGTTTATATAAACAAAATTGTTGGGTTCAGCCTGTATGTTTCTTAACTTTGAAGGAGATTTTCTAAAACTTGATAGAGTAAACACCCCAGTTTATTACCCTTTTAGCAATCTAGTTTTTCAATCTTCTCAATATCATTTGATTTAGCAGTTGAAAGTACCTTTAATCTCACCTTAAATTAAGAAACATTGTGTTTCTTATAAAAAAGATGTGTACTAAATAACCTGATATTTAATTTCACAAAACAGCCAATAAAAAAATTCGAAGATTTTATTTTCGTGAATCAAGCAAATAAGTTCTGACATTAAAGTAGTCACATGTTCGACCGTCAGTGATAATTCTGTTATATGTGTTTATTAAAAAGTTCCCATAGTTCGTTGAAATTTAAATTTCAAAATTCATAATATATCATTATTTGTCCTATTTCAACCACAAAAAAAACTAGGAAACATACATTGTCAAAAACACGGATTCCACATTATTCTACTGCTTCTTTTTCACAATGAATGAATGAATGAATAAATAAATAAATAAATATACAATCAAAAAACATCTAAATTAAGTAAACAAGAAAGTTTTACTTTACAAGAGTTTTACTTTTTACCTTGACAAGCCAGACATTCATCAATAAAATGTTTCACCTAAAACAAATAAGTTTACTTATAACAATCAAACTGGTGACTTATTCAAAGGACATACACGTTCCTAGAAGAAAGTAGTGCTCTGTTTTGTGTTACCCTTAACCCTATTCAGTCCAGGCTTTTTCAAACATATTATGACCAGACGGGGTGAGAGGGCGGATTCTTTATAAGCTTAAGTAACATTAAAAAAACTTAAAGAAAAAACCGTGTCAGCAAAAATTTCCGGACATGAATCGCGAAACAGGTCTGGTCAATCATTTTCAATAAAAATAATTTTATTCAAATAGACCTATTTCCATATCCATTTTAATTCCGCAGATATACGGAATAACATGAAAAAGAGATTAGTTATGAGCAAATTTTTAATTTGAAGCGAAGTAGTGGGATATGGTTTGTTTACTTGCAATATTTTCGAAATTAATTAGTCACATAGATTGTTATTAATATTTGGTGATAATATGGCATAATAGCATGTATCATTGGGCCGTTCTAATGGTTTGTTTATTATTCTTGGTGTTAAATGAGCTAGGTATTAGCTAGCTTTGAATATAGCTGACTGGCTGACTTGTTCCAAACCAACATGCAATTTCAAGCTGTTTACCGAAATTAGTGATATTGTTGGTATATATCCTGTCACCAGTTATTGAGTGTAACTTATTTTTCAAATAAAATCTGTAAAAATAACATTAGCCAGGCTTACTGACAGTTCTGTTAAAATAACCTTGTGGGTATCTTACCCTGTTTATTTTTTTCCAAGTAAGGGTAGTTTAAAAGTATTTAAAACTCACATTGTACACATTTGTGATTTCAGAATTAGGACACTAATTTGACTTGGCAGGGCAAGTTGGATTTTAAACTTTCTTTGGGATGTTCTTGCTTATTTTTGTTCCATTTTAAGCCTCTATCGTAGATTGTATTTGGTAAATTTTTTTTCAAATTTCAAAATATAAGGTTGACAAAAGGGATGATGTCCTAATTCTTAAATTTTGTATTTAGAGTATTTTTTCAGGCAAATGAAACTTTCCAGTGAATTTGATCAGTTACAAATTTTCCTTGGGAGAATAACTTCACAAAGCAACTTAAAAATTGTTCCTTGGAAAAAACACAAAATGGTTACTCGAACGGTTCTGACATACTACCTAGAAAGAAAATAATGTCAGTAACATTTTGTCAACAAATGCTTGTCACTCACACAATCCGCAGGAATGGGTGTTTGGTTTAGCCTTTCTTCGTCCTTGGAAAAAAAATGAGCACATTCGTGCATTCATAACGTGAAGCCAGCTCAGCTTGGCATAGTTTTTATTTCCATGAACTAACTTTACCAAAACTTTTTCATTTGCATTGACTGCGAGGCCAGGTTTTGTTCGAAAATTGACAAAAAACTTGAAGAAAGTCGAAATGACAGGTGAGGTGAGGTGAGAATATACTCTATTTATATTTTTTCCATAGAGTTAGTTAGCAAATAAATATTGTTGACATACATTTTGTTAAACGAGAAAATTTTTTTTGTATTTTTTGATTATTAGCTAGCTAGCCTAGCTAGCTAGTGTTTGTGAACTATATCCACTAGCCTACTTAGCTCTTGCTGTAGCTAGCTAGCTATAGGCTAGCCAGCTAGATGTTGTTGACTTTCTGAGTTAACCAGCTATAGCTGCCTATAATGTGAAGTCAATGCAAAAAAAAAAATCAGTGCTTGACCTGCAAACACTGGACACATGCAGAGGGTCTGGCTGGAACCCACTGGATATCAGTCAGAGGAGAAAACTAACAACACTGCTAATTAGACGTACTGCTCCTAATTAGCAGAATAATCTAGCCTAATTGCTAGCTAGCTGCTTTATAGCTCTAGTCAAGTTTGTGTTTTTTGGTTTCCACAATTAAATCTGTTATATGTTGAATAAAGTGTATTACATTCCCTATACCAAGAATGTTTACAAAACCTTGTTTTAATCATAGAGGTAGAAATAGAGACGGAGATTGAACTCATCTTGGTGCGCATTAAAATTCTATTCAAATTGCTATTGTTTCATCATCCCTTTGATATCCATGCGCGATGTGCATTTCACTGGATTTTTACAAAAAAACATTACGTAATCCTTCAGTCGTCCGTTTGTTTATATACAAGAAGAAAAATGTTGCGACATGTATTGATTGTCTCTTGATACATTTGGAAATATGATGTGAAGTTGAAATAACACCAAATCCTGCTGATTTATTTAGCTAAATTTTGAAGTAATGAAACCATACATGTGTATATATAGCTATATTTTTACATTGCATATAGCTATAAACAAGTTTTGGTTTACATCTGCTTTTTTGCGCTTGCTCGGGCATTCTTAGGGTCGGAAAATTTCACGCGATACTTTTAAACCAATTACAGGTCCGTATTTCTCAGGGTAGCCAGTATGATTTGAGGGAAAACACGCCGTTCACCCGGTCACCTCTTCATAAATAGGGGCTGAATTTTTGACAGATTCTTTGTTTTCTAACTTCAAACCTGTCATATTGTGTAGTTTTAAGTGAGTTTTTGCTAGTTTAGCTTTACTTTAATTCAGATACTTGTAGTTCTTGTTTAATCAAAGCTTCTTTTGTGAAAGTTTGACTGTGAAACGTCCGTGTATTCTCTCAACCGAAAATTGTACCACGTGACAATCCGACCAGGAAAATTTTTGTAAAAGCAGTACCATGTAGCTTAAATTCCTTATTTATAGATTTTTTTTATTATAACACTGAAATTGATTTTAACTATTCTCTTGTTTTCAAATGCAAGTTTCGTCAATGTGAGTGTAGATTTCTTTTTAACTTTTTTTAACTGGATTTCTTCAATCTGGTGATCTGTTGTTTATATTTTCTTCTTGTGCTAACGTACGCAAACGGTATATACCTATAAATCTATTCAAATAATGCTTGAGTAGTTCTTATACAGTGATGTTGAAATGGTGTGACCTTTATATTAATAATTATAATTTAGAAATTAACTTCTGTCGTTTTATAAGCTATTTGATTATTTTAGAATATGTACCTTTTCACCACACAAATTTCTAAAATTTAGCCTATAATGCCCAATGCAAGAATGCATGAAATGAACAGAAGTTTGGGCTGCTCATTTATTATAATATAACATACAGTTATAATGAGAAAAAATGTTGTATTTATTATAGTGTATTAATAATTGTTTATCTTATGAAGTCTATTTCATATTCCTGTACAAGTTCTTTTTCTTGCATCAACAGATTTTCATGACCATATTTTGGTTGATTTATAAGATTGGATTGTGTGCTCAAACCGACTGATTTTCTTGTTAAACTTAACTTTAATCCAAGAAAAGAATGCGAAATCTTTTATGAGGTCAAAAACAAAATTTTCGGCTTTACATTTTTAGAATTTGACACTATGGAAGAATTTCATGGAGATTATGTTCTGTGAATAAACAATTTAAACAATTCTGCTTTTCTTTTGATTACTCATGCAGCTAAGCTACAGCTACAACCCTGGAAACAATACTTGTGAAAATGTGTTGAGAAAATCCAGCCTTTTCATTATTCTTGATGTTTAAATCTCTTTACTGTCTTCTCCCCTTTCCCCCAAAGTCAATGTTACGTATCTCTAGTACTCTAGGTTTCTCGAGTACTTCTGTTAGCATCAGCTAAACATATTCAATATTCAACATTGATTTTGGGGGAAAAAGAAATTCACAAAATGATTTTCCAGGGTTGTAGCTTAGCTGGCTACTTGCTGTTTTGTCTGGTAGTTTTGCAAGCTAATTTTATTTTTTTGAACTGATCAGAGTAATAGGAAGTGCCATTAAGCGTTAACATTAAGTTTATGTTCTAAATTTACTAGAAAATAGTAAAATAAAAATGTCCATTCTAAAAACGGGTCTAGGTTTAGCTACCTAACATATATTGAAAGATATGCTCATTAGATCTGCAATATTGCAACTTTTTTGTCACAATATCACTACCAGTACCCTCTTTATAACTGTGTTAACTACGATTTGGTGAAAAAGCCAGTTAAAAAAGTCAACATTTTGTTTACACATTCTTTAAACTTGCATGTAAACAACTAGCATCCCGAAATTTGCTCATAACTTTTCTCATTTTCATTTTATTCTGCATGTCGCACGCATATTTCGCAAAACAAAATAGATATAGAAATAGGTCTATTAAGACTTTACTCCAAAGCAATAATCAAGAAACTTTCAAAAAAATTTATTTTCACAATTTCACCAACTAATCCTCTGGCCATTACATAAGATTCCTATTACACATATTTTAAACACAAAGCTCTATTTGTAGCAAGAATAAAAGAAATTAAGTACTGCAAAGATCTCAAAGCACCCTTCTCAAGTGCTAATTTCGAAGTTTAAAGCGCCCCTAAACCTATTTTATAAACAAAGTACACAACATGTAACATGGGTGCTTATTTAAAATAAATGGGATTGAACAAAAAAAAAATATTTTTGTCACAACAGAATCACAAGTTAAATTTAGTGTAAGGAATTTTCATATATCTATATATATCAAATATAGCTTACTAAAGGAAATTGCTTTAGTATCAGTTCGTCTTGACTGTCAATCACATCTAAAACTAAATACCTATGAAAAATGATAAGAACATTGCATTGCATGTGTGTATTATGTTGACCACTAACAGAAATGTAGCTTTATTAAGAAAAAAACAAACTTAAAAAAAATCTTTTTGCATTACCTTGTCTCAGGAAACTTTGATTTCAATAAGTATTAAAAAGCCAAACTAAATGCTTTTAGTTTAAAAAAGAAAAAGAAGACTTCGCTTTTTACTATTATTTCAAAACAACAACTCTTGTTTTAAAATAGACTTCAAGACATTTGAGAAAGTTAACTTGCAAAAGTTTTCAATTTGCAAACAGCTTCAATTGTGTGGATATTTGAATTCATAAAACTACCTCTGTATAAATTGGGCAGTGTTAGAGAAAATACAATAAAAAAGGCACTTTTATTGAAAAACAAAAAAGACCTTCATTATATTAAATCAATAAAAAAAAATGAAAAAGAATAACTTAGTGCATTTTGCCCTTTTTTAGCAAAATAAGACGAATAGATTTTAGCTGGAATAACTAAATTTTTATTCGCTCTTTCAAGTAAAATTTCATGTCCAGAACAAATAAACAGGATGCAGAAGCTGCATAAACTGTCTCACTTTAAAAAGGTGCAACTACAATACATTCACAATGGTGACACACCCAATTCTGTAGTGTAATTTACATTTGGAAAAAACAAAGTAGTGTATGATACTTTGCCTGTGATCACAAATCATGCTAGGTTTTGAAGCCTATTAAATGACTCTGGCCAGTTGCTAAAAGAACTTTTAGGACACAATAAAAACTTAGACGTCTAGATGTAGTCACTTAGTTTTCCCAAAATTAAAGCAGCTAAATGGGGCGACCAGCAATATTTTTTTAAAAATAATTTTTTAAGGAAACGATTTCAAAAATGTGATGCTTCACGATAATATTCAAACCGAGCTGGTCATTCTTCTCATTTCTCCATTGTTTTTTATTAGTCTCTTTTTTTCCAAACAATAGGCATATTTCTTATATGAAATACCAGCAAACAAACCAAATTGTTATATAAAAGCGTGATACATTATAACCAAAATAAATAAAGAGACAGCAGTGGTTATCCGGATGAGTGTTAAGGGTTGCTAAAAAAGCAAAACGAAGAAAACGCTTGGGTACGAAAGCTTCAAATAAAGTGAGAATAGTGTACACCTACACACTTTTACTTTTACAAAAATAAGCTTTATAAGAATATCAGGCTGAGATTTTGGGTTAAAAACAATAGGTCTATTGTTTAACCAATAGAGAAATGAAGGCTAAAAGATTTCAGATTTTTAGCTTCCTGTGCATGGTCCAATTGGAATAAAAGTCAAAATCCAAACAAGAAAGTTTAATCGCTTTAACAATCGTGCTCAAAAACCGTAAAAAAAGCAAAAACATTTTTATCAATAAGAACAAATTTATGTATGTTTACAATTTTTTTAAATTTAATGTTTGTGATCTTTGTTGATAAGCTATAGTTGGGAACCTTATTCATCACTAAAGTTTCTGCTAACCTTACCTTATTCCAGGAAATTAACACGGCACAAAATTAATGATAACGAAATTAACGCAAAACAACTAATAAAAAAGAATTTAATTAACGTGAATCAGGAAATATGTTTATCTTTATGTTGAGAATGGGTTCATTGACAACCAGTTTCTATGTTTTATCAAAATGTTTACAATATTAGATACACTGCAGCTTGCCTTATTCACATTGGGTGATTGAGTCATATCAGGATGATACTTATTTTTCCCCGTCACTCAACAAGGAGAACGAAGTACACGTGTGTGAAGCAAGAAAGCTTTGTATTTCCATTGTTAAAAAATATATTTTTAAACTTTAATTACAGGTTTTAAATTAACTAGAAATTTTTTTAAGTCCTGGATATTTATGTTACTGTATTTCCTCTAATATAAGACCCGTCTTCTATTACTTGAAGACAAGGAGGCTAGTATATGATGGAGTCTATTATTCCCAGAATGAGGTTTAGGAGGGGAAATAAAAAAAAAATTGATACCAAACTCTTTTTCCTTTTGCTTTCACTCTATATAAATTTTTTTACTCAATATCAATGTCTGAGTCAATTTCTGAGTTCACGTCAATTGTCAGTTCTTCTAGCCCAGAGTTGTGGATGCCTGGGGTATTCGAGGGGGTCTCTTATTAGAGGAAATATGGTACACTTTAATAAGGGGTATTTAATTGACGTGAATTTTCGAAATTCGCACTAATTACGTGCCTCGTAAATTTCCTGGAATAATGTACGCAGAAAGAGACAATGTGACAATGTTTATGCAAATAAGTTCTTGTCTGCAATATACATTACTAGTCGATAAACTTGTGGAAAAATCAACTTAGGCAGAAGAACAGTCGAAAAATATAGGTCCTTTTAGGAGTTGTGATGATGTCAGCAGTGCATAAATAATAAAATTACTTTAAGATTAACTGTTGAAAATGTATAGGAGCGTGTGTTTTTGGCAAACAGTTAAGAGGATATAAAGGTTTAAAAATTTTGCTGACGTTAGAAAGACCCGCCAAAGTACAAAAAATTTTTCTTTCAAAATTTGTATACCCGTTGCTTGTATTGTATAGAGCTTGAAACGCTGATCCTAGGTTATCCTAACCCATGCAGGAGATGATGTCTAGGATTTCCGCCCGTTTCCAAGTCATTTAGCCTTAAACTTTGAAGTGCAATGCAATGATTTCACTATTCTTATTTAATGGATTTACTTTGCCTGTTACAGGCAGACAGACACACACGCACATTTCCATATCGTTATAAAAGATAGATTCTTTATTGTACATATATTCTATTATCAAATTCTAGAATAAGTATAAATATAATCATCTATTAGTCCTTAAGGCAATCACGAAGATAGGTTGTTGGTTGAATTTTGAATTTGATTGCACAATGTTTTTTCTTGGAAGTGTTTTCTTTATAAAAGAGTATGACTTTGTTCCAAATTGGTGCTAAAATGCAATATTATTTGGCAATCACTTTTCTCCAATTTCCAATTAACTAAAATCACTTCTGAAGCTTTTTATACATGGCTGAAAATATATATAAAAAACATTAGAATCATAAATTTTCTTTAAAGGGTATACTGAAACAGAATTTTACAAAAGAAAATCGTGGCAGAGTTTCTTTATAGATGGAGTGACTTTTAGTGACTTTAGCAACTGATATTTCATGAAATTCTGGTTTCACATGTTCCGAATTAGCAAATGGGAAAGTGTGTTACAAAGCCCAAAAATCCAAAGACACCACACACATTTTATTTAGGCCCTATCTGACTTATTTCAATCATGAATTCTTAATATTTTTTTGTAAATAGATTTTTTTCAATATTAATATACTGTCAAAAATCGTTAATCAGTGCCCCTGAAAACGGTTAAAATCATGAATTTATGATGATAGCGTAATTTTTCTTGGGCTCAATTTCATCAAATTGGTCCAAAAACATGCCATACCAAGTTTTATTTTTAGCGAAAAGTACAGTTTTAAAAATATGTTTTTATAGCTCTGATTTTGGTGGGCACATTTAGCTTATATCCCTTTCAGTACTCACATGTTTCTTGCTGATATATTTTAAACAAGAAAAAATTTATCCTTTAAAAAATTTTGGTTCCGTTTTCACACATTTTGTGATATCCCCCATAGTGAATTCTTTGTTTAGGGACAAAAACCAAAACTAAGACTTTGAAGACAAAATAACTTTAAAAGGATGTTTTAACATTGTGCAAGATTTGACACTTTGCAAGCAAAGACAACACATAAGGTCTTGCCAGTTAAATCTGTAATGAGCCTATCTAATCTAAGATATTTTACATCGGCAAACTTGCTGATGTGGAATGTTAGTTGCTTGTTTCATGCCAGTATGATGGCAATTCATATTATTGGTTTGTGATCGCATACTGTCATATCCAAATAGCAGTTATTTGTATCTTTATGTTACATACAAGAAAATGAGAGCATAAATTTACGCTAAATACAACTTCACAAAATTTTGATATGAATTAATTTATTAATACCTCAGCATTTGCCTCAGTACTTGCCGAATGCTGACAGGAATTAAAACAAGCTCTGCATATGCATTGACTATACTACAGCTCGCACCAGTTAATTAAACAGCATGTTACTGCTTAACTATATAGCTAGCTATACTGGCAGGCAATGTTAAGATTAGACCCAAAATCTGATCACAAAAAATCCACTATTAAACAGTTGAACATTCAGCAGACTGGATGGGTAGGTTGAAAATATGAATTTCCATTGGAAGTTTTTGTTGCAAGTTGCCTTTAAGTGCTATAAAATATACTGACTAAAGCTCTATCTAGGCTAGCAAAACTCCTTTCATGTCTTTATAGCTAGCTAGCTATGCTGCCCACTGTGATTGTTTGTCATTTAGCTTCCATTCATATCAATTGCTGACCACGCTAAGCAAAAATCAATAAAACCTAGCAAGCTGTATATTTAATGACATAATATAAAATTTAAGATATCCAAGACTTTACCACAGACAGAGACAACAACACAACTTTATGTTTTTAGCTCACCAGCGTATTGTCAATAAGTCGTGTGCCAAACGAAAGTTGGATTGTCCCTGAACTTCGACCCCTGGGCTCAGTCTCGCCTTATTGATTCAATTTACTGGAATAATCCTGTCTTAACAAAAAATGGCTATAAATTTTTAAAAGCATTATAATGTACCAATCCAAATATTTGATTATTATGGTTATTATCTATATACATTTGTATCTCTGTGACTTTTGCCAGGGGCTGATAAGCCGACGGATCATGGGGCTAGATCTGACTGATAAATTTGTGATGTTACAGCAACTGCTTAAAAAATAGATCAAAGAAGGAGAAGAAGGAGAAGGCCACCCGTTTAAATAAGATGTCGGATGTAATCCGAAATCTTTATAAAGAATTTTGATATTCTTATACAAAAAAGCATGTAATAGATTTCAAATCATATATACAACGAGTTGATTTACTTCGTCTATGCCTCACGTTGCCTGGTATAAAGATGGGAGCTGTGAAATTTAAGACTTTAATGCACTCGGCCAATATGGACATTTTTTTCAGCATTTTGAGGAAAAAATTAACACTTTCTGCGCTCGTGTAGTGGTTATCCACACGCAAAAGAATTGTCCGATGTCAGACACCGCAAGCATTAATCAACGCGAAAATAAATTCATGTCATTAAGGTATATTTTACATTATACATTAAGGTTACTGTAAGGGAAAAAAATGATTTTTTTCAAAAAAAAATTTTCTTTGCTTATGGGTATAAAAAAAGAAGATTTTTTTAATGGTGAAATTTTTATTCTTAAATTATATGTGGAAGTATGTTTATTTATAAATAAACAATGTTTACTCATTAATAATTTTGGGATCAAAGTATGATCTCTTTATAACACATATTCGGTATCATACTGACAATGTGTTAATATACCAATGAATGTTTTCGATTTGGTGTCCCTCACTCAATGTGTAAATCATGTCACAAAACGAATGGGACCAATCTGAGAAAACTTGTCAAAGATCAATTGAAGTCGTCTCTTTATTATTTTTGTTTTCAGTCATATTCACTTATAAAATCTAAATACGTGCATACAGAAATAAAAAAAAAATTTGAATAAAGTTCATTATCATTTTCAAATAAAACCTACAAGCAGCGCGCTTAAAGTGATCGTTACTATGGTGATTTTAGCGAAGTTATGCGAAGTTGAATTTCGAAAAAAGGCAAATTTAAACAAAACGACTTAGAATTAAAAAAAAAAATCGAAAAACCATTTTAGATACAATCCTCCTGAATAAGATAATCGAAAAAGATGGGTAAAAAATTCAGTGGTTTTGTAAAAGAAACTTCGAACATGAAGGAGGGGGTCAAATTTTCTCCACCTTATAAATCCTTGTATTTTTCATTTTAATGCAAAAAAACCTATATCAACCTATAGAAAATGTTGAGATCTTTCCAAATATTCATACATTTAAATATATTAAATTCATGTGAAGAAGATATCGTGATTTAAAAAATCATGATCACTTTCCCTTACAGTATCCTTAAGCCTATTTTTAATCTTTCTCTATCATACGTCTTTCCTCACAATATACATAAGAAGTGATTGACACACCAGCGCAAAAGAGCAAAGACTTAAAATGACTAAAGTTAGCAACTTTGCCTAAATATTAAATAATCACACATTAGTTCTGTCACGATAGCCCAGTTGGTTAGCACATTGTAATGGGCCGCTGCAGTGCTGGTTCGAATCCCCTAGGACATGTTTTTTTTAAATCTCGTTGATGACGTTGCAATTGACATTTTTGGACAAAGGAAGTTAGTTAGTCAGTTACGAGTTGGAAACCAATACTATCCTCACAGGCAGATAGTATTGTAATCCATGACATCTTGCATGAAAAAAGCTGACCATCGCTTAGCTGCCTAAACAACATCTCTTACTATAAAACAAAGTTCATTTTACAGACGACTTACTTGAAGATATCCGGAAAATTTGGTTTGATGTAGTTGGCTTCAATAGGATGGCGTATGCAAACAATATGTGTTATACCATGCTGTTGTAGATATGACAGCTAATAAAACCAAATAGTATAGTTGTACAATAATCAATTATGTAGAAATTTATATAAACAAATTTACAGGGGAAACATACAGTAATACCTTTCTACGGATAGCGGTGCAGTAAGGACCCAGAAAAACATTTGGTACTATCTCCTAAAATGAGAAAATGCAGGCCTATGTGATTTTTAGCGACTACAGCCATACATCAAAACGCAGGCTTTATACAACCTACCTTTTACCTAAATTGACAAGACTTTAGTCAACAAAGGAAGTAACTCCTTTTTCCAAGCAAAACCTATCCTGCAAGTAGCACTTCTTATAGCACCCCTTCACTTCTCAACTATCTCTAACAAACACAAATACTTTATTGTCTATAATCTCAACTTTGTAACGCTTTCTTACAAACTGAATGTCAGCTCTTTAACCATCAATACCACTGTACCCAAAGCTTACAAGTCTGACAAAAAGTTGAGCTACTACCAAACCCTTTCCTGCAAATTCCACACTTTCCAACTACAAGGTCATGCCTGGTTTCAATGCTAGTAATCACGACTTAGACTTTTCTGCATTCACTCTCAACCCTTTCTATTCTAGTTCTTTCTTCCACTTCTCAAACTTTTCAACTAATTCCTCCATTGATTCCACTATGAGAACTAAATCATCTGCATACAATAACTCCGATAAACACCCTGTTTTAAACTCTTCCGACAGTGTTACGAGCGCTGTCAGAAATTTGAGATTTTGATACCCAATTTTTTGGCGAAAATTTGCATTGCATATTCCTTTAAATTTAGAATTACGGTGCTACATGGTGGAGAAGAGTTTTGTTTGATACAGAAAGCTTGATGGTTTCCATGGTCCACTCCTGAATTATATATTTATAGTAATGTATTTCAACCAAAAAAATAATTTAGCCTCTTCTGTTTGGTCACACGCGATAGCTAAGTTACCTATAAATTAAGGTCTGTTCATACGTCAAAGCTCTCTGGTTCCGCTCATCACGCTTTTCTGATTTTTTGCACAAAGATACTGATAAATAAATACTAGGAAGTAACATTTTTGAATTTATGGAAAAAATCATAATGGTACCATTTTGGGCAAAAAAGGGTTTCTTGAGTTTTATCCTAAAAATTATCATTCCTTTTTTTCAATAAATAGTCTAAAATGTTAGTACAAATCATTATCTACAAATTTCATTTGGTCTCGTATGCAGGAAAACTTGGTTGCTAGGCAACGGCCCATATTAGCTAAAAATGTTTTTTTGCCTCCTTTGCCAACTTTTTTTTGGATCTGTTCATTAGATTTTTTTCACCAAGTTACTTCTCAATAAAGGCTAGTAGAAAGTGACAAATTTTATTTGGTCCTACACACGGCCTCTGATTTTAAAATTAACCAGAGAACAGAAGATTATCTACAAGTTTCAGTTGATTTCATGTTTGAGAAAAAATATGCTACCACCCCAAATTAACTGTAAATAAGGTTTTCATGTTTGTCTAAAAATTTCATTGTTTATTGTTTATTGTGAGCATTAAGATGTAAACTTGTTTCACTGAAATATTTTTGATATGGTTTACATTATTAGTAAGTAGCACGATTATTTTAGAAAATTTGTCTTTATTTTACATATATATATGTAATATTTTTCTAAAAAAATTTGTTGAACTTCGAAAGTGTTGTTAACTATAAATTATAATATATCCGTGGAGAGTATTTGCATCCCTAGTTAATAAGAATTTTTTGTAAGGCATTTTTCTTTTAGAATGCTTTACTCATTTTCTTTTCGTTAGTTGTTTGCTTTACATAATAATATGAAATGGAAATATTGATGTATTCATTTCATTTTAGTTTTTACCCAGTGTTACCAAAATTATTTTCTTATTGTGGTGGAATAATTTTTCCATTTTTATAAAGGAAGAAAGTGTTTGCAGAAGAAACTTTAGCAGCCATCAGGAAAAAAATGAAAAATTTAAAAAATAACTCTCTGAGGAAACAGCAAGATTAAAGAATAATTTTCTGAGGAAACAATGCAAGATTAATGGATAATTTTCGGAGGAAAGTGCAAAATTAAAGAATAATTGTCTGAGGACACTGACACTGCAAAATTAAAGAAAAATTTTCGGTAAAAAAACATAGCGAAATTAAAAAATAATTTTATGAGAAAACAATGCAAATATTAAAAAATAATTTTTTATAGGAAACAAAGCCTGAGGTTGTTGGTTAAAAAACAGTTCAATTTCTTATGTTTTCGTGAACATGGAAACACGTTTAGTGCTTGAAATGTCAAAAAAATAAGAAACTTTGAGTGCTGGGCTGAAGCTTATTAAAAGTGTGTACTTAACTTTCATCTTCAATAAGGATGAAAGCATTTCTTTTATTTTTACCATTAAAAAGAGCCCTAAAATATTATTTTATCAATGTTCTTAAAACATGTTCAGTTAAAAGGACGTATAGTGTCTGTATTGTGTTCTTATAAACATGTTTCTTAAATTAGAAAAATAACTATGTTGCCATGGGCTTCATAGGTAACATCCCTTCCCCATCTGCGTCTTCATATTTTCTTCTATTCTTGAAGCTTAGCAGAAAAATTCCCTGGATAAAAAACAAACTAATATAAAAAGAACAACTAAGATTTCCATTTAAAATGCTTCTCATGTAAATTAAGAACAAAACGACTTGTATAATCCTCTATTCTTCCCCAAAATACAACGAAATCAATTAAAATACAAAGACCCCCTTTCCTCCCAAAATTTGGACGTCCTTTAAGAATGACTCTATACATTATGAAAGAAAAATAGCCAATGCCCTCTTCCTCAGCTTTGTTACAAGTCTTGGATAGAAAGTGACACATTTTATTTATTCGTAACAAAAAGTACATGAACCGCGTGCTCTATTAAACTCCTTAGGTTAATGATTTTGTTACAAACTTTGTTTTGGAAAGAAAAAGTGATAGTTTTCTAGAGTTAGAACTACATGAAAACGCACACCCTAGACCATGATCCTGTAAAAAATAAAAATTTTGCTGACTAAACCTAAAAATCTAGGTAACTAGCTACACTTTCTTGGTCATTTTTGAATCTTTTGTTTGCTTTCTTTATTTAGAAAATAATTATCTTAAAAAAAGAAAAATATTACATGTGTGTCAAAGGGATTATCTTATCCCTCTTCAAGACTATCAAAATCCCCTTCACATCCTTCACCACCATTTTGTCTGACTTTCAGGAAGTCATCTATCTGTGTCTGACAACCATGTGACTCATATGTTATCAGCTAGTCTAGTAAACTAAACTCATCATTTTTCCTGTTTTGATATTTTTGATGAGAAAAGGTAAAAAAGATACAGGGCAATAGGGAAAGCAAGGAAGAGAGACAGGTATCCGTTCTAAGTATCAGCCTACTCTGTCATTTACTGATTGTGTTGCAAACCATTCCAAGCTTAAGCAATCTCTTACTTTTATTATTTTAACTAAAACAAAACTTGGAAAAAACAAGTGTTGATACATTCTATATTTTATGAGAGCGAGGAGGGTAAATAAAGGAGGGGGTAAATAAAGGGAGGTGACTACAGAGGAATTACGGTAATAAATTCATACAGTATTTATATACCTGCATTTCACGCCTCATGCTATATTCCCAATCCTAAATAAATATTGGTCTGCAAAATTATTGATGTGATCAGAAAAACATTCAATATTAATTTTTTTTAAAAAAATACACCAGACAAATAATCTAGTCCACAGAATGCAGATTTATGGGGGACAGGATTTTTTGCCAAACTGTTTCGGCCAGTGAACCAGTTTCAGTAGCTCCTCAAGTTAGGTAACTGGCGGGTTTTTAGCAGAAATTTTATTTTTTTAAATTTCTTTGACAACTTCTTCCCCATGTCCACAATATATTTGGTAAATTTGTAAAAATGCTTTGGCAATCATGTGGACAATTGGAAATTTTTGGGACTGAACAGCACTAAATTGCAAAAAATGTAATAGACCTATTTCAATATCGCCTTTTCATGATCAGTCGTGGTAGCGAAAAATCAAAACATTGCATGAAAACGAGGTTAGTTTAGAGAAAATTTAAATTTTCAAGCGTGAAAGTGGAGAAGTCTTCATATTTCCTTTCCTATGCTAAATTATACAGCCGTTATTGTGGCGACTAGACAAAAAAATGGAACAATTCCAATCTCTGTTACCAGAAGGAAACAAAGGAAGTTCTCTGGAAGATTTTGGTTCCTTGCGCGTTAAGGATTTAAAGCAGATCCTAACAGTATATAAAGAGAAGGCTACTGGTTCCAAAGCTGACCTTGTTCTTCGAGTCTACGCTGTGTTTTGTCGTATATTGAGTTCCAAAAATATTATGAAGCAACAAATTTTGCTGGGGAGGAAGGTCGTAATACCTATGGTCTTATAAAAGGCGAATGTATGAATAGTCCATGGAGCGAAGACCTGTCTAAAACACCTCCATTTACCTTTATACAATTGTATGATTATCTAGTCATAAGATCTGTTAAATACAAGCATATCCTGCTGAAAGATACCCAATACAAAAGGATAAAGGCATTTCAGTTTTTTAAGGAAGGTTTTATAGAAAAAATAGAAGTTGCTTCCACTGAAAATTTTGTTTATTTGGATGTTAAAATGAAAGCTCTATGAAAAATAAAATTATACAAAGTGGTCATTAAGCTATGTTCATTAAATGGTGATGCTGTGGCAGCTGCTTGCACTTGTCCAGCTGGTATTGGTGTAGGTGGTTTTGGAAATTGTAATCATGTGGGTGGAGTTCTTTTTTGTCTGGAGGATTATAATCGTCAAAGCTTAAGGGATATGTCATCTTCATCGTGTACTTCTAGACTGTCATCATGGAATGTGCCACGTGAAACCTCCTCTAATCCTGCGCCTATTGAGGAAATCCTAATAGCTGAAATTAAATTTGGTAAGTCAGCCACTGGTAAAACACTGAAGATTAACATATATGATCCACGTGCAAAGTCTGATCGTACAGTTGACAAAGACAGTCTTAACCAACTTAAACATAATCTCTCTCAAAGTGTTGGTGAAAGCTGCTTTTTCCTTTTTCACGATATGAATCCATATCCACCCCAAGGAGTTTCACAATCAATACTGGAGGAAATTGTTGATATAGACGCTGTAAATTGTACAACAACACTAGTAGAACAGCAGATTGAGCCATCACAACAACCATGCTCCTTTAATGATCATTATGACATATCAAAAGTTCAGTTTAAACGTATGATGGATTACTATGCAGCATCTCTCTCCATAAACCAGGCTAAAATAAGTGCTATTGAGAAAAGGACAAGAGGTCAAAGTTCATCTGTGGAATGGTATCACCACAGAAAATATAAAATAACTGCATCTAACGTTTATATTGCTTGTCGAAATACAGTAGAGCCATCATGCAAATTAAAGTCAATGTTTTATAGCTCCTTTAGTACATATGCAACCAAGCATGGTAGTTTATATGAAGATCACGTGCTACAGTTATACCAAACATTGATTCAAAGTGACAATAAACATATTAGAATTGATACCGTTGGTTTGCTTCTGTCTAAAGATTATCCATATTTGGGAGCATCACTGGATGGCATTGCTGTGGATCTAATGTCAGGTCAAAAGTGGGGTATTGAAGTCAAATGTCCCATTTCGAAGCACAACATGACCATGGAAGAGGCACTAAAAGATAAGAATTTTTTTTTAAAAAATAAGGATGGCAAAACATTATTATCAACGTCTTCTAAATACTACTTTCAAGTGCAAGCCCAACTTTTTTGAGTATGGCTTGGAGACAAACAACCTTTGCATGTGGAAAGTATAACTTTTAATAAATCATTTTGGTCTTCCAACATTTTACCTGGAATTCTGTATTTTTACAGGAGAGCTGTACTACCGAGTACTTTACAAGAAGAGTGCAAGAAGGAAAAAAATTATACTTACATGGTGGTTGGATCAACGATGCTTAATCATCACAAAAAAACCCGGCTTTTTTTAAAGCCACACATAAATAAAAACATTACTTGGCTAGCTTTTAAAAAGTTTTCTCATCTATGGCTCGTACTTTCGTTTTTTAAAAATATGAGCTTTTCCCAAACTCTGATTGGTTGCTAATAAACATTAGTGAAAAATCTCACAAATTGATTGGCTAAAAAAATAAAAACAAAGAACGTGATTGGCCTTCGCTAACTGCTAAAATTATTATCTTTTGGGCCCTCCCTCGGAATAATTTTTAATGTAAATGTTCAGAAATTATAGGGAATTTCTCTGCGGAGAAGTCCTTAATCATGTTATGATTTTACATTTGCTGAAAATAAATGCTATATTTATTTGAGCCAAAAATAACATTTTATATGACATTTGTGGCTATAAAAATAGCCGTTGTAATGATGATGGAAGAACTAGTAGTAGCAGTGGAAGATGGCTGGTTGTATTTTATTTGGTTAGCTTCATTATCTGTTTAGTCATTGTCATTGAATAATATAGATATTGTCATGTCATGAACAAGCGAGTGTATTCTAGGTTACGTTTCGACAGCTACAGCTGCTATTGATATGAGTATTTATACTATTTATGGTTTCTTTCACTTTTCTTGCTGGTTCTAGAGTGTTTAAAAGCTTCCATTTGAGCTAGTCAAAAAATGTCAATATTAATAATTAATTACTTTTTGGTGGTGGACACAACGGTGGTAAAAAGTTTGTTAAATAACAACACACAGTGAATATCTGATCCATGATTGGAGATAATGTTAATGGGATTGTGTCATCCAAAATGTGGTAACATTTAATCCTAGAGCTCTCTCTACATGAATTCTAACCGAAGCGATTCTGGCAGTTTCCTCACTTTCTTCTGCTGTCAGCTGATCTCTTTGGCCCTTGAAAGGAGGAATGTTTAATGATACACCTTCTGGTAAGATGTCAGCAATATCAAACCCCCTGTCAGCCATAACATTGTCACCACTCTCCAGCTTTTCAAGTATACCTGATTTTTTTGTCAGCTCCTTATCACTTTACTCTGCCTGCCCATAACTTTGAAACAAAAGTAATACTGCCATTTGGTGAATACCAACTTATGCTTTCCATGTATTATGGTGCTTATATTGTGACCAGGTTTGGGATTGTGACACCATAGCAGATGGTGTCTGAATAAAAACTTTTGTGCCATCTAATATGATACGAGTGGTTGGATATTCATGAAATTATTTTGGCATATATTTTCTGATCATGCTTTGAGGTGGAAATGGAAAGAGTGAAGGAAGTTCATGGTAAAGAAAGTTGATCCAAGTTGTGAAAATCTTTGACACATGTGCAGTAGAAATGTTAAAACGGTCAGCAAGGTCATCAACAAATAAACCAACCTTTAACCTTACAAGCACTATAAAAAATTCATCTAATAAAGACAGTGATCTTTTGCGTCCTGGTTTCGACTTAACAGTGGTTTCAGTTTGATATTTAAGCTCGCCAGTGTTTTTTCAAATGATTTTTGTCCATTCCAGTAATGAATACGATATAACTTTGGCTCGAAATATGTAAATACAGAAAAAGTGATTCATAATTTGGAAAGCCAGAGTAGAATTTTATTGCGGGTGGATCATGTTTTATTCGTTCCAAATTAAATGCATTAGTTTTGTATTTTAAAATTTCTTCACTCATTTGAACAATTCTAGTTTTTAATTCTGAAATTTTCTCATGAAGTTGATTGATTTTTTTTTTCAATCTCTGTCTGAAGCGTACACACATTTGCCAAGATACACTGTGTCAAATGTATGCTTGCGTATGAATGGTCTCTTAGGATATTCACCTCTTTATTTTCCAATGTATAGAATGGGGCATGCACAAATGAAAAATCTGTCGGGTCTCAGCATCCACTGAACATCTGTTATCATCTTCCTTTAACAATGAACTATGCATGATTGGTAATGGATTTGGTGACAATGGTGGAGACAATAAAGTACTGCAAAGTGTTGTTATTGATTGGCTACCAATGCTTTCACTAGTATCAATGGAAAGTTTTTTTTTTATTGGTAAATAGCTTCTCTCTTTTGGTGCTGCTCGTTGATGGTTTTGTTGAAATAAAACTTTTGTATAATTCAACGAGGGCTTTACTCCTTTGTTTAACCTCCATCTGTTTGGGTTTCGCTTTATAGTCCACCTTCCTTGAAGTGTAAGTCACAAAGACATGTATACTGGTTGACAATAAATCCATCTTTACCATCATGCCTTTTTATCAAATTACACCAAACATTTTTCTCAGGATTTTTAGTAGGAAATTTAAAAAAATGGAATGGTGTTCTATTTCCAGATGTGTCGTTATAAGTACTTCCACAACCAAATGCTGCGCACTCAAAACCGCGAGAGATTTTTTGCTTCCCAGCTCCCCCACTACTACTACTAGCTTTTTCGATATTTCCATATTATAATCCAAGCAAACAAGTTAAAATAATACAAAATCTTCTTATAAGTAGTGACTTTCTTGGTGAAACGCAACACTTAAAATAAGTTTATCTAAACTAACCTCGTTTTCATGCACAGCTCTTAAATTCGGCGTGTATTTTGCGGAACGAAAATCGATATTGAAATAGGTCTATTGACGCATTGATCGTAACAAATTCATTTGTAGCATAAACATGCAATAATAGTGAATAATTCACTCCTTCAAAAGTCATAAATAAAAGCTAAGAAGTCTATTAACTTACTGGCAGATTACATGGAACACTTGGCAAGCTCGGGGAATTCAACCCTGTTTCCATTGTGAGCCATGTCAATTATATAGTCATGCTTGTTACATTATTAGCAAAAAGTCTAAATAAAAAAAAGTTATGGTTAGGCAACTTCAAGTCAAGTGTCAAATCCTGATGGGAATTTTACATGCTTTTTTAGGAAACAATATTCTAACTGAATATCTGGGAAATTTTTGGACCCCTAAGAGTATACCACTGGGCAAAAAACATATGCTGAGCCAATTTTGGAGAAGCTGACATGTTGTTGTAGAGCAGAAAAATAGAGAAAAAGCAAAAATTGGTAGATAAAACCGAATTTAGAGAGTTGGTTCACCCTTTTTAAATGCATTTTTAACTACTTTTCTAAAAAGTATATTATTTTATGTGCTCTAGACTTTCCTAAGTGCAACAGTTTATGTTTAGAAAAATGTGTTTACTTCCTTTAAAACGCATATTTCGTAAATGCCAATCCATCATTTTAGGTTTGTTGCTTTACTTTAGACATATATTATCTTAGCTATTAAACTAACGAAAAAAAACTACATATATATTTTTATGTGATAAAACATATCACGAAAACAACATGGCACAATTTTTTTTAAATTCTTGTCAAATTTTGGCCGCAGAAAGCAATAGTTACATTTAACGGTCGCTGGCATTATCGAATAAAAAGCCAGGTTCATACATATTTTTGTTGATTTGTGATGTCACACGGCGCTACATAGCTCAAGATTTGTAAGAGGATAGATGCAGTTTCACTCACTTGAGTAAAGAGTTACAGCATCTTACACTTGAAACCAAATATACTAAGGAGGAATTAAAAAAAGTACCAAAGCAAACCAGTATACCTAAGTTTGCACTGTTGCAAATGCAGAAGATTTATGTGGTTGTCCCAACCTTTCGTGAGTGCAAACCTTGCAAGGAATTTCAAAAAGTTGCGTGGTATAATGCCTTTGCAACCCAACACGAAGATTTTTTACATTATGTTTACACAAGGTGATGTTAGAAACTGTGTATAGCATAGTCATATAGCAAAATTAATTTCTAAGAATATAATAACATGCAAAATTGGGCGAAGAAACAATACTACTTTCCAAATAAGCTTTGAGACTTTAAATTCACTTCCAGTGTTTTTTCAGAAGTGAACACATTTCATTGCGTACAATCATTTGACCCTTTGTTTTGAGAAAACGTTTTATGTTGCAAAAATTCTAGCAAATTAAAGGTAAGGGGACACGAGGGACATTTTCATGCGCGCACTATGCAACATGTCCCATAGCATGCGCATGAAAATGTTTCTTGTGACGCCACTTCTCATTTGCTGCAAAATGGTCTTATGAAAACTTTGATTTAAATGTTCCTACTTCCCGAAGTATGGAGTGGAAATTTTTTTCGAGATCAGAGCTGTATGCACCGTTGAATTTACTAACCAGATCTTGCTTTTATGGCTTCTTTTTGTTTTTATTTTTGTAGTATACATCACTAATATCCCATAACGCAGGAGTTGTTTTATAAAAGTCGATTAAAATTGTCTTTTCCTCATCAGATAGTTTTTTCTTTTCGTCAACATTTTGCTCTTTCTCCTATTTTCTCTCTCCACTTGATGTTCGACTTCTCAAGGAAAGCAATGTTTTACAATTTCTTGCATTTTCATTGGTCAATTACACTATGCTTCAAATGGTTTTGCAAAATATTTGTTGAATGATATGGGGACACGAGGCACAAATGTGCCACAACAATAATTTTGTCCAGGACATGTTGCAGGTGGCGACACGAGCAAAATTTGCGATGCAACAAAATTTGTCCCCGGAGCACAGGCACAAAATAGATTCAGATGTATTTGTGTCCCCGAAGTTGTGGAGCAAAATTTTTGCTTCATGCAAGATTTTTTTGCTCCATTGCAGTAAAAAGTAGATATGGGACACGAGCAATTTTTGTCATGCGCGTGCAATGGAGCAATGTTGCATAGCACGCGCATGAAAATGTCCCTCGTGCCCCCTTAGCTTAAAAGAAAACACCTGCTGTCTTGAAAAATGTTTTAATACAAAAATGAATTTGTTTCACACACGTAATACTTGTACTTTTTTTCAGATGATTAACTTATCACTCTATTCACAACAGTCAATTAATCTAACTACAAAGTAAATTTATTTCAAATATACAAATTAATCTCACATAATTGCAGATAATATCACAAACGGTGTAGAGAAAAAAGTTTGGTGGAAAGTGTGAGCTGAAGTTTACAAAAACAGAGTGGAATAGATCCATCCATAAAAAGTTACACTCACTATGTTTTTGTTTTTTGAGCTATTTTTTTCCAAGTTTTTCTCTGACTCTTTTTTAAAAAAAAGGAAAAGTGCTCTTGTGTATTACATTTTAAAGAAGCAACTTCTCTGCACGTGCACCATATTTGTTCTACAAAGTTGATAGCAATTAATCGACTCATGTATTCTACAAAGCTGATAGCAATTAATCGACTCATGTATCACCGGCTTTAGTAGTCATGTTAGTCTTATTTAGTGGTACTGTTTTATTATATTAGCTAAGTAGAACTCTTGCCGAGCACTGGTTAAAAGATTTTTGCTTACAGAGTTTAGGTATATGAATTAACTAGATTTTTAGCTAGTATGGCCTGCCTGCCTAGTCCTAAGGAAAACTTTGTACGAAGAAATGGATTGAAAAATACATTGCTTCGGCTATAGCATCCACATCCACATCCTTTTGCTTGTCACACAGTTGTCAAAACAAAAAGGGTTTATCAGTAAACATTCAAAAAGGTACATCTATAGGTACCTCTAGCTACTTATATTCTAAAGTTGTTTCAGTAGCTATATATGAAGTTTTAAAAATCGAAATATCATCTTTTACGCAGAATGTAACAAATAAATTAAGAGTTTAACAAACAGAGTACTTGAATGGTTTCAAACACAGAGAGGCTTGTTAAAATGTTTGTAAACAGTTTTGTAGTACCTGTTATTCTTTTTGGTAGATCTCTGTAGGCATATTTGAGGAGAACATGTAAGCCAGTGAGCGATTTTTCCAATGTCAATCCTAGAGCTCCTTGTCTCTTTTTTATATTGGGTGGATGAGACAAAATAGCCCTGGAATCTACAGGTTTAACAACTGCAAAATGTGGTGTTTTTAAGCATGTGAGACAAACTACATGACAAGCTCGTAGATGAGAAATTGTTTGATTATTTTATGGAGAGTAAAGGTGTTTATAGTTATCTTTTTACTGGGTATGGAAAACCATTATTAGCTTCTCACTGGTTTTTTGCCCATTGAAAGAGAAGACAAATTTAGTTTAGCTATTGTTGTAAACCCACTTAATTCTGTAACTGGTGATCAAATTTTACTGACAATATCTTCAGAATGTGACAAAGTTTTTCTTTTCTAACCTATATACTACTTAGCATATCCCAGGTTTTTACAAAGTTAACTACAATGGGCAGGCAAATCTTCTTGGAACGAAATCATCAGACCTGGAAAAGTTTAGACTTTATACACTCTGGAACAGCTATTTTTATAGCTAGCTACATTTGGTTTAAAAACCTGTTAAAGGGATCCCGAGGTACTTTTACAAGTTGGACTTACCTGTCCAATATCAAACAGTATTCAAATCGATCAGCCACAACACACAGGAGAAATTATAGAGCTACATTTCTCTGAGGAAAATTATCATAGAGTTAATTGATGAACTCTCCAACAATGCTGCACCTGGTACAGCTGGTGTCCCAGCCATTTTTCAGAGAAATGCAAAAAATCTCTTTCCATACCACTTCTTATATTGTGGCAAAATGTATTGATTGCAGAGAAATTCTCAACTTTTGAAGCACTCAGTCATCACCCGTCATTATAAAGGTGGAAAGAATCTAGCACGTCAAATTGCCGCCTGATAGCTCTAACATCACACCTCATTAAAATCTTCGAAAAAGTTAATCCAAAATCATATTGTCCGTTATCTTGAAGAAGCAAGTTATTGAGCGATAATCAACATGGATTTCCCCCTGGCCGTTCGTGTCTTAGCCAACATCTTGAAACACTTTGACAACGTTATTTGTACGTTTATTGCAGATGGATGAAAGGAAAAAATACACAATTTCTAACAAAAAGCACCTAAAATAACGGCGGTCAACAGTCATGGAACGTTAAATTTGAGCGACAAAAACGCACCTGAAACACATTGTTATGAAGAGCGTGTAGCTATGCAGCAAAGTACAAAGTGTATAATGACCAAAACTCTGAGCAAAATAAACAATAAGTATTGACATCGAGCTCAATGCATCATTTACAAACAGTTTCATACACTTGTGGGTAAAATTACAATTGTCAAAAAACAGGCCCATTTTTATTTAATTTAATTAATATGCCTAGTTTCTTCTTCGATGGTTAAATTAAACATTATCCTTCTTTTTAAAAAGCAATTTATTATTATCCCTGATAAAGTTGATATTACCAAATAAATATAATTTTTTTTATTATAAATTAGGGGGTAGACAAGCAATCTAAGTGTTTCGCATGAGTTATGCAATATGTTTTCAATATCGTATCCACATATGTAACTTTGAAAAACTCCTATACATTTTCGAACAAAATTTTAAAAACATTTTCTCAGAAAAAATCATTTTAAATTCGTTTCAAACTAGTTTAAAATCGCTTCGTTGAATTGAAAACTGTTTCGTAATCGTTTCCAAATCGTTTCACATTCGTTTTACATTCGTTTCCCAATCGTTTCAAAAAATTAAAATTAATTTGTTTCACCACTTCGTTATATTTGTTTCAGTTCAAATCCCTTCTAATATAACACATGTTTATCACACATTGCCGATTTCTAAAGAAAAAACAGTGTAAACAGGATTGTAGAAAGGGAAAAGATCACCATAGATCGTTTATAAACAGTCAAAACTAGATTGTAGAAAGCGAAAAGATCGCCGTAGATCATGTAAAGGCAGTCAAAACAGGATCGTATAAAGCGAAAATATTGCTGTAGATTGTGTAAAAACAGGATTTTAGAAAGCGAAAAGGTCGTCATAGATCATTTAAAAACAGTCAAAACAGGATTGTAGAAAGCAAAAAGATCACTGTAGATCGTTTAAAAAACATGAAAACAGGATCGTAGAAAGCAAAGAGATCGGCATAGATCATTTAAAAACTGTCAAAAAATTATTGAAAGCCAAAATATCGCCATAGAGTGTTTAAATCAAAACTATGAATACGCGATTTTTCTAGTCCTTTCAAAAAATTAACCTGTCAAAGTGAGAAGGAATGACTAAAAATACTTTCACATAATAAATTCATCACATGTTAAATTGTTTTTTAATTGCTTTGGGAAAACAATTTGTTTCTCATTTCGTTTCCAAATCATTTCAAATCTCTTCATGTTCGTTTCATGGATTGATCTGTAAACAATTTAAAAAAATGATAATACAAGCTTAAAACAATCATAATCGTGGAGACGGTCCTTACACATTAAGCCATGAATTTCTTTCCGTTTGGTATAAAGTATGCATATAGAAGCAAAAGTATTTATGGTTAAAATTCACTTATTCTTGTCAAGGTTTTGTTCCTCATCAAAGTCACACTCCAGCAATCGCACACCGGACCAAAGAAACAATTATCAAAAACTTATTGGTGGATTGAGAAATCCCGAACCTTTCACTGGTTAAAATGTCTATTAACCTCAAGTGTCTAAAGCAAAGCAGCAATAACAAAAATAGTATGTCTATTTTTGTTATTGCTGCTTATTTACCAGTAATTATTTGATTTTATCGGCAAAAGTATAAAAGTTAAATATGGTAATACCAGAAATAACAGAATAACAGTTACCGATATTATCAATAATATAGGTTGTTACCGCTTTCCCACATATTGTCATATAGAACAAAGAGTAAAACAATATCACTGACCCGTAAATATAGCAGGGAAGGTGTTGGTTCACATCACAAAGATCATATATGAGTGTTGGAGCAAAAGATTATTGAGGAAGGAAGAATATAAGAAAGCCTTATCAAAGACGAAAGGTTAGTTGTTTTAGTAATTATTAATTGGTAGCAGAATTGGTCTATAATGACCTCAAAAGGATGGGTCCAATTATATTGATTGGAAAAAAAAAAGAAGTGTGGCAAGAACTTACAGATTTAGTTGACGAGAGAAAGCTTTAGCTGTATTTGCTTCATTAGATGGTAAGGCTGAAAAGACTGCCTTACAACTTGACATTCAAGATTTAAAAGCTAAAGATGGTATTACAAAACTTACTGACAAATTAGACAAGATATTGCGTAAAGATGTAAATCATCGTGCATATGGGGCATATAAAAAATTTGAGCAATTTAAAAGAAAGAAGGGCATGTCTTTACAGGATTATACCATGAAGTTTAAAGATCTTTACTATAATTTGAAAAAGTATAATATAATTTACGGATGTTGTTACAGCTTATTGATATTTGAATAGTGCCAACCTATAGTGCCACGCAACAGAAAGAAATTGTTAGAGCAACAATTCCAGATTTTAAGTGCCACCTGATGGTTGATCAAGTTAAGAAATTAACAAAGAAACTTCTGTGGTAATTTAACCTCATTTTGACAATAGTTTCTTCCGTAACACGTTTAGTTTATTCCAACAACTAGAATCTGGTCCTGTTACCAGGGTTCAGTTGTCCCTCCCAAAACGACAACAGACAGTGCATACAAATGTCCTGATGAAGAATGGAAAGAAGTAAAAATTCTAGGCCCTGCTGGAAAAAGGGTTGGATCTACAAAGATTGGGTAAATGTTCGAGATCACTCTAACCATGAATTTTCTATGGATTGGAGTGATGTATCAGAATGGAAGTTAGTCGAAGTATGAGGTTTACCAAGAGGTTGCAGATGTAGTTTAACCAGACTAACTGGCAGGTGGGTATGTACTTAAAAAATTGTTGACGAAAACTTGTACTGAAAGCAGGATATGTCATCCGAGGCTTTCAGGAAAATATTACCATACCTGCTGACTCACCTACTGGCAGTAAAGAATGTATGAGATTAGGTGACTCCAACTTAATTAGTTGTTCTACGGGCCCGACCGATCGTAATTTTCACGACAACAACAAAATAATAATATCAAGCAAAAAATTTTAAAGAACAAAAATTTGAAAAGAAACAACACATTTTCTCATCCCATCTCGTGAAAATATAACGAGCTTAGAAAATAATCAATGTTATTTGTTGTTGGTTAAATATCAATCTACAATTATACTAAACAAAGTGATTCAATAACGTTACTTTAGGACCACCGTTTTTAAAGCCACTTGCAGTTGATTCTTTGTTCATGGTAATTTGTTGTGACAAAACTAAAATGCGCGATGCGCTAATTTTTTAATCACAAAAATAGTTACGTGTTAAACAAAAGTTTAAATTTTTATGTGATTTATAACAAAAATTAGCTACTTTCGCTAAAATAGTTATAATACAAGTGAACACAAGACAGATTATTGTCGTAACACCCTCCTTCGTTATGATTATTATAACAAAGTTTAAAATTACGCCAGCTAAAATGTAATACTGCAAGACTTTTAGTCGATAACATTTAAGGAAAAATAATAAAAACAATGTAGAATACGCTTGTCGTAACACCCTCCTCCGTTAAGAATTTTAATAAAAAATTTTTAATGCTGCAAAAGTCTTTAAATATTGTCAACTAAACTAATATAGTCCGTAAAAAGATTTTGCACTTAAATTTAGATTTTCTTATAAGACTGCACAAAAAACATTAAAAGAAAACTAAGTTTTTATCAAAATAACTTTCTTTTTTTTTTATAACTTGCTGTATGACTTTCAAAACAACACAAGTATATATTCTGTATAACTTTCAAAACATCACAGAAATTTTTTTGCTGCATAACATTTAATAACCGCCCCTGCCGGAATAAGAGACATCTTTTTCAATAAGCACCCCTGCTTGAATAACTGCACCCCCCCCCCCTATAGCCAGAGGGGGCGCTTATTTCATCACACGGCTATCAGAAGGGGGCGCTTATTTGGAACGAGGCATAAAAAAAACAATTTTTTTTACATAATTAGTTACGAAAGATTGTTTTCAGACTATATATATTCATATTTTTTCTGTTATAACACATTTTTCACGATTTTATAGCTATATTACTATTATCTTTCACCAAAAATATTCAGCCTCAACAATTCCTCTTTAAATTAAAACTTATGAATAATTAATTTATTCTGCTGAATATAGTTTAAGTCTACGCGCTTGCGAAATTGTACAGAAAGAAATGACGTAATTATTAAAGAGAAACGTTAATAACAACAAAGATGGCGCATTATGTAGAAATTTAGGACGATCTTCATTATGCTACACTGCACAAGCTTTAACTTTCGATAGCATTTTCGTTTTACTTTAAAATTTTCAGACATGCTTGGTGAACCATGCAGCCATGATACGGTGTGCGGAAATCTTTTTATTCGGAATATTTCTCTTTTAACAGCGTTCGATGCAGCAGGGGATGCTAACAAAGAATCTTTTGAAAAAACAAAAGGCTATTGTTAAAAAATATGAATGAACAAAAAAACTCCGCACACCGTTTTAACAGGGTTAACCCAAGGTTCATTTAAAAACAGAAGCTGATGAAAATTAACGAGATTGTAAAAAGTTGGAGCTCGTAGAAGCCGATTTTTTTCTTGTTTATGCTACATTTTTAAATAGAAATTTCTGCTGATTCAGCAATTTTGGTGTTAAGTTAAAATCATTTTATTATGTATGAAGGCCTATATTTTTAGGAAATAGTAAAAAAAAATGGTATAAATAAAACACTGAGTAAATAATTCAGCTATTTGGACAGCTAGAAAGGGTTACTGCCACCTTAATGGTATTTTACTAAACAAAAGTAAAGTTTTATCTTAGAAGTGGTGTTTTAACGAGTCTTTTCTTCGAGTCTACCTCCTCAAAAAACAGCTCAAAGTGGCTATACTTTTTTTTTATTCCTGCAAGCTCAGTTGAGAGGATATTATTGTCTGTGTATGCTGAATATTTCGCCGGAACAACTAGTCCTACTTCCCGTTTTCTTGGCCCCACAACTACAGCTGAAACAAAGTTTTCGTCTTTGTTTTTCATAAAATAGTCTATAAGACGAGAGAGTTCGATTGGTGCATGAGAAAAAGTTTAAAGTTGATAGAAAAAGGATTCGTGAATGGCGTGAAAAAAAGCCAGTATCGAACACATTGTAAGAAACAAGAAATCGAAAGGAAGCCAAAGAAAAAGCATCGAGGGAGGAGGAAGAAAACCTTTTAACGAAAACCTAGATGAAGCTGTTCTTGAGTGGATTTATGAAAGACGTAGTAAAGGTCTTCGTGTATCAAGAAAACTCATCATAAAAAAGGCAGCTCTTATGTATGACGAAATGTTTAAAGAAGGTGAATCTAGTGAGAATCTTATGGCAAGTTCTGGCTGGCTAAGAGGGTTTATGAAAAGATATGGTTTGTCGTTGCGACGAAAAACATCTATAGCACAAAAAGATCCAGATCAACTTATTGATAAGTTGGTAGAATTTGTTTTACATGTCCGCCGCTTGTCCATGAAACATCCATACAAGGCTGCTGATATCATAGCTATGGATGAGACCCCTGTATGGGCAGACATGGTTTCTTCTACAACAGTGGACGGCTTAGGGAAAAAGACAGTGACCGTAAAAACAACTGGTCATGAGAAATCTCGCGTTTCTGTTTGCCTTGCAGCAAAGGCTGATGGCACAAAATTGCCACCTTTTATTGTTTTTAAAGGTGCAAAGCGTGAGACAGCCGCAATGGATAAAGATTTAAAATTTGCTATATAGCATCATCCCCAAACGGCTGGATGAACACTGAACTAACCAATATATGGGTTAATAAAGTTCTCGGAGCTTTCTAATTTACCCGTCGCTATCTTGTTTGGGATTCTTATGAATGTCACATCGAGGACAGTGTAAAATCATCTCTACACTCCAAAAAGATTGATATATCTATTGTACCAGGCGGATGTACAAAATACATTCAAGCTCGTGATGTAAGCTGGAACAAACCCTTCAAATCCTCATGCAACAGAAAAATACAATGATTGGCTAGCGGAAGAAGGAATTAACAAGCTCACCGCTGGGGGAAACTTAAAACCTCCACCCCGATGTACAATCGTAAAATGGATCCTGGAGGCTTGGGAAAAAATTCCTCCAGAAACTATCAAAACCTCTCAGTCTAAGACGAAAACATTGAGATATATTAATTTTTGTTTAGATGTTGTTCGTTAAAAGTGAAAAGAAAGAAATGAAATGACACATTTTACTTGTTTTTATTTCAGTAAAGTTAATAAGCGCCCATGCCTAAATAACCGCCCCTGCCGAATAAGCGCCCCACCCTACACATAAAAATTTTAAATAAGCGCCCGGGGGCTTACTCTGTTATTTACGGTATGCAAGTATTTTTATCTTTTCACCTTGACAGCTAGTTATTTTAAGAATTCAAAACAAGAGAACAAATTTATCCAAACATTTTTTTAGTGAGACAAATTATTATTATTTTCCTTCGCAACAACAAAATATTAACTGCATGCGTGATGCGAAAATATATAGGGAAATATGCTTGTTGTAACACCCTCCTCCGTTGTTATTTTTTATTATTTTTTGTTGTTGTTGTTTCGACCATACATTCTCGATAAAATTATTTTTATTTCGCCGACTGACCGACCGTAAAGCCACTATCGACTTTGCCCGTAGAACAACTAAGTAAGTTGTAGTTGCCTTAGTGCTTTCTATAATTGCCTGCAAACAATGGACACTAAATTCTATTGACATAAAATTAGCTTTTCTCCAAGGGAAGCCAATACGACGGGATGTCTTTATTGTTCCACCCTGTGATGCACCCCTGCCAAACACACACTGGAAGTTAGAAAAGTGTGTCTATGGTCTAAATGATGCTGCTCGTATGTGGTATTTTGCAGTATGGGAGGTATTACAAAATTTAGGATGTAGTAGATCAACTATCGATTATGGTGTTTTTTATTGGAAAGATAAAAATGATCAACTATGTGTTGTTTTACAAGCTCATGTTGATGATTTCCTTTGAGCGGGTACTGATGTTTTTAAAGCTGATGTCATAGACAAGATTTACCAAATGTCTTAAGTTGGTCATTCAGCTTCATCACATCTTAAATATGTTGGCATTAATATCAGCTAGTTTGAATCTGGACAACTATCACTTGACCAATTTGATTATATTAAAAAAATTGATCGCATTCCAATCACTCGAGAACGTCAACTTCAGAATGATTCTATTTGTACCATAACTGAATCTTCTCAGTATTGTAAATTGGTTGGTCAATTAAACTGGGCTACTACACATACTCACCCAGATATTGCCTTCAATATTTCTGTATTGAGCTTAAAGGGATCTCAAGGTATAATCCTTTCGTTCTCAAGATATTCACATTTAAAGAATTTCAGATTTAATTATGCTGCATAAATTATGATGTCATATTTAAGTAATAGCAAATTTTAACATTTTCTGTCATCAGTAATTTTAAACCTGTTTAGGGATGTGCATTCAAAGTTTATCAATGCATAGATATTATAAAGGTGAATTGATTAACATAAAATTTTATGCCAAAATGACACTCGTTTGCTCGTCCCAGGCCTCTTAATTTTTTGCTGACGACCCAATAACACGGGATCTTTTAATTAGTTTGCAATTAAATTTTCTGGGTAAGCTTGTATAGGCACATGTTAAAGTGCTTCAAAGGATCAAAGGTAATCCATTAAAGATTCGTTTTCCTAACCTCTGCTCATTGGAAAATTGCTCGATTGTATGTTACAGTGATGCATCGTTGGCAAATTTGTCATCAGGTCAAAGTTCAGGAGGATATGTTGTGTTCCTTTCCAATAATAAGGGAAAGGTATGCCCATTAGTTTGGAGTGTTAACATGTATTTATTGTCATATAGAACAAAGAGTAAGACAATATCACTGACCCCGTAAATATAGCTAGAAGGTGTTGGGTTATACAAGAAAGATTGCATATGAGTATTGGATGAATAATATTATTGAGGAAGGAAGAATATTAGAAAGCAAGAGAAGCTGTTGGATTCCATCAAGATTATAGACTATCGAACAAAAGATTACTGAGGAAGAAGAATATTAGAAAGTCTTATAGAAGACAAAGGTTAGTGGTTTTAATAATATCAATGGTAGCAGAATTGGAACGATCTATATTATGACCTCAACAAGTTACAAAAATCCACCAGTGTTAAAAGATGGGTCCAATTATATTGATTGGAAAAAGGAGTTAGAAGTGTGGCAAGCACTTACAGATTTAGCTGATGAGAAAAAGCTTTAGCTGTATTTGCTTCGTTAGATGGTAAGGCTAAAAAGACTGCCTTACAACTTGACATTCAGATTTAAAAACTGAAGATGGTATTACAAAACTTACAGACAAATTAGACAAGATATTTCTTAAAGATGTAAAGCATCGTGCATATGAAGCATATGAAAAATTTGAGCAATTTAAAAGGAAGAAGGACATGTCGTTACAGGATTATACCATTGAGTTTGAAGACCTTTACTATAATTTGAAAAAGTATGATATTGATTTACCAGATGCTGTTACAGCTTATCGATATTTAAATAGTGCTAACCTTTCTACGCAACAGAAAGAAATTGTTCGAGCAACAATTCCAGATTTAAAGTATAACTTGATGGTTGATCAAGTTAAGAAGGTATTTAACGAATCTTCAAATTCAAAAGAAGATGACGATGCACCTGTTCAAATTAATGAGGTTTCGGGTGATAGTACTTCCAACAAGACATTTTATGGTGCTTCACACTGCAAGGTTCCTCACTCACGGTATGCAGACAGAGGGTGGAACAGACGGGGTCAGGGATATCATGGGCAACGAGAAACACAAGAGTATAGGTTAAAGGATTACGTAGAAGCAGTGGAAATCGAAGTGACAGAGAGGAGAATAGAAGATCGGGTGATCGTCCAAGATGTTACATCTGTGGAAGTATTTACCATTTTGCTAGGGAGTGTCCAGATAAAGCTAAAAGTAAGAGTGATGAGATTAAACTTCAATTTTATACGGAGGAAATAATGGAAACTCTCGTTGGTGAGACATTTACCATATTGGATTCTGGTTGCACTAAAACAGTTTGCGGGCAGAATTGGTTAAACTATTATGTAGAAAGTCTTTCAGACGAGGATGCTTCATCAATCAAAGAAGAGCCATCATCAACAGTATTTAAATTCGGAGATGGTAAAGAAATCAAAGCATCAAAACGTGTCACCATACCTGCTTGGCTTAGTGGAAAATATGTTAGCATAACAACAGAAGTTAGACAAGGACTTACCATTACTATTTAGTAAGCAAGCAATGAAGAATGCAAAAGTTTTTATTGATTTTGAAAACGACAAGGTTGAAATTCTGGGACAAGAAACCAGATCCAATTTAGTTCCACCGACATTATTGTATTTCCATTAACAAAGAGGGTAGCGAAATTGAAAAGACTTCTGCTCAAGTATGTCTGATGATGAATAATTTGGATGATACTCAAGAAAAAGAAAAAGTGGCCCTGAAATTGCATGCATAAACAGTTTGCGCATCCATCAAAGACAAGCTTCAGCAGCTTTTGAAAATGCTGATGTAACTGACCCAGATCTTTAAAAATGATTGCTGAAGTTTCAGATAGTTGTGATACATGCATCAAGTACAGAAGAAATCAACCAAGACCAATTGTTGGGTTACCACATGCAACAGTATTTAATGAATGTGTTGGCATGGATTTGAAACAATGGTCGTATGGTGATAAAATTTGGTTGTTACATCTTGTTGATCACTTGACCAGATTTAGTGCATCCTGTGTTATTCGAAGTAAAAGGAAAGAAATTATCATTAACTCAATTTTTAAGATCTGGATTTCCATATTTGGGTCTGCTAAAAAGTTTTTAGTGGATAATGGTGGGGAATTTGATAATGAGGATTACCGTAGCATGTGTGAGAATTTAAACATCAATATTGTTACAACAGCTGCTGAGAGCCCATGGAGTAATGGACTTGTTGAGCGACATAATTCCACACTTGGCAATACAGTCTGTAAAATGATGGACAAGCCTAATTATTCATTAGAAACAGCTGTGGCTTGGGCTGTTGCTGCTAAGAATTCCTTAAAAAACGTACATGGCTTTTCACCAAATGAACTAGTGTTTGGCAGCAATCCCAATTTTCCAGTTATAGAAATGAATGATCCACCAGCTCTAGAAGGAAGGACAAGTAGTCAAGTAGTTGCTGATAACTTGAACGCATTGCATGCTGCAAGAGAAGCCTTTATAAAATCTGAATCCTCTGAAAAGCTCAGAAGGGCCTTGAAACATAATGTAAGACCTTCAACAGGTGTGAAGTATGTAACAGGAGATAAAGTATATTATAAACGGAGATCTGATGATACTTGGAAGGGCCCTGCAACTGTGATAGGACAAGAAAGTCAGCAAGTCCTAGTGAAGCATGGCTCAACATATGTTAGAATGCATCCATGCAGACTACGATTAAAAGAAGAAAAGTTAGAAGCACATGTAGAAGTGGAAATTGACAATGAAGAAAAACAGGAAACTGAAAGAGAAATATTGGAAGATGAGGAATTAAGTAGTGAAGCATCAATTACTAACAGTGATGTTAATAATGATACAGGTATGGATACTTCAAATGTGAAAGCAAAGAATATTATGCCAAACGTTAAAGATAAAGTGAAATACAAAATGGAAGTTGGTTGGAAAACAGGAACTGTGCACTCAAGGAGCTGGGAAAGCGAGTGGAAAGTATAGGAATTGGCTGAATATTGTTGATGAAGTTGGGAATGTTGAGAATTTAGACTGGACAAAGGTTGAAGAGTGGGATTTTACTGAAAAGGTATCACAAGAGGCTTTGATATGCTTGAATAAAGCCAATGAAAATGAGATTAAGTCTGCCAAAGAGAAGGAATTGAACAACTGGATCGAAAATAAAGTTTTTGATGAAGTGGAAGATAAAAAGCAAAGTTGCATTAGCACCAGATGGATTCTGACAGAGAAGAATGTTGATGGACAAAGAATTGTGAAAGCTAGATTAGTGGCACGAGGTTTTGAGGAGTTTGAAAAACCAATTCAGACAGACTCTCCAACTTGCCACAAAGGAATCATTACGTTTAATGTTGTCAATTTTGGCTTGTAAGGAATGGGACTGTAACTCTATTGACATTAAAGCTGCCTTTTTGCAAGGAAAACCCATTGAAAGAGATATATACCTTAAACCACCTGAAGAGTTCCAGAAAGATGGATATGTCTGGAAATTGAATAACACAGTCTATGGCCTTGCAGATGCATCTAGAACATGGTATTTCAGAGTAAAGGAGAAACTGTTAAAGCTTGGAGTTGCAGTAAGTAAATTTGATGCAGGATTGTTGTACTATCGAAAAGATGGGCGTCTACATGGAATTATGACAACCCATGTAGATGATTTTTGTTGGGGTGGTACCAAACTTTTTTTAAACAATGTGATATTGCCATTGCATCAGACCTTTAAAATTGGTACAGTGCACAACACAGCGTTTCAATATTTTGGGATTAGATTTAATGAAAAGAAAAGATAGCATTATTGTATCACAAGATTCATATTTGCAGAAGATTACAGTACTCCCCATTGATAAACACAAAGATAAAGATGAATTGTTGAATACGAAACAAACACATGATTTGAGAGTATTGATTGGACAATCAAATTGGTTGGCTACACAGACACGTCCAGACATTCTTTTTGATTGCTGTGAACTAATGGGTAACATCAAAGATGCCACTGTTTCAGATATGCGAAGAGCCAATAAAGTGTTACAAAGAGCTAAGTGTGAACCTGTGGAATTGAAATTCAAGGCAGTTGGAAACATAGAAGAAGCTAAACTTCTAGTATTTTATGATGCATCATTTGCAAATCTAAAGGGAGAAGGATCTCAAGGTGGATTCCTAATTTTCTTAGCGAATCAACTGAATCAATCACTATCCCTGATTTCGTGGCAGTCAAGAAAATTGAAAAGAGTAGTTAATAGTACGCTTTCTGCAGAGACCATGCAATTGATCGATGCTGCTGGCAAAGGATATTGGATTCGATGTTTATTCGAAGAAATTTTCAATATTGCACCATCAATTCAATGTTTAACAGATAGTAAAACACTTCACGATGCTGTACATTCCACAAAACAAGTTTTGGACAATCGCTTAAGAGTAGATTCGGCTATTTTGAAAGAAATGATTCGAAATAAAGAAGTGAATCAAATAACATGGGTTTCAAAAGAACAGCAAATCGCTGATTGTCTTACCAAACGAGGAGCTAGTTGCAAGAATCTTCTTTTTACGTTGGCAACTGGTGTACTCAAACAAGAAAAGAAAAATAGAGGAGATCTGAGGAGAGATGTGTACATAGTTTAAACATTTTTGTTATTTTGTTAATGCTAACCATTTTGGAGTTGATTTCGTTGAACTGGCCACAATATGGATTGGTTAAAGTTGCTGTTTTCTTTATGTGCCAAATGACTTATCATCATCATCATCATCATCATCATTCTCGGCTTAACGTCCGTTTTCCATGCTAGCATGGGTTGGACGGGGTATATTAATGACCCTCTTCCAATCTGATCTAGACTGTGTTAGATCTAAACTCAACTTCCTCTGTATCAAGTCTGTCCTTATAACCTCCTGCCAAGTCTTTCTCGGTCTGCCTCTGGGCTTTGCCCCAGAAACTATCAAGTCTCTACACTTTCTTACCCAATTATCCTCCTCCATTCTTTCCAAGTGCCCCAGCCAATTCAATCTTCTTATCTGGATAACATCTTTAATTCTACGGAGACTTAGCCTGCTTCTTAGCTCATCTGAACTCTTTCTGTCTCTCAGACTGGCGTTACACATCCACCTAACCATTCTCATATCATTCCTTTCTAAACGGTCAAGATCTTCCTGCTTCACTGCCCATGTCTCACTACCGTACAACATAACACTTCTTACACAGGCCTCATACAACCTACCTTTTACCTCAATTGACAGGACTCTGCTAGTCAACAAAGGAAGTAACTCTCTGAACTTTTTCCAAGCAGAACCTATCCTGCAAGTAACACTTCTTCCAACACCCCCTTCACTGCCCAACATATCACCTAAGTAACAGAAGTTTTCAACTATCTCTAACGAGCCACTGTTGTACATCATTAAAGCTGGAAATACTTCATTCTCTATAATCTCACCTTTGCACCGCTTGCATACAAACTGAATGTCAGCTCTTAACCTTCCACTAATACTACTGCACTTCTTAATGTACCCAATGCTTGCAAGTCTGACAAAAAATTGAGTTACTACCAACCCCTTTCCTGCAAACTCCACAAGGCCACTTTCCAACTACAAGGTCACACTTGGCTGCAATGCTACTAATCATGACTTTAGACTTTGCTGTGTTTACCTTTAGCCCTTTCTCTTCTAGTCCTTTCTTCCACTTCTCAAACTTTTCAACTAATTCTTCCATCGACTCTGCTATGAGAACCAAATCATCTGCATACAATAACTCCCATGGACAACCTGTTCTGAACTCCATCGACAGCGCTTCTAAGACTAGAACAAACTTATGAACAGACTTATGTTGTTGTTAACTTGGATATAGCTGCATATGGATATCCATTCAATTCTGTTAATAAATTTGGTTGAACTAAAAGTTGATCAAACTGACAAAAGAAAGAAAAAGAAAAGAGGGGAAGATTGTTAACATGTATTTATTGTCATATAGAACAAAGAGTAAGACAATATCACTGACCCCGTAAATATAGCTGAGAAGGCGTTGGGTTATACAAGAAAGATTGCACATGAGCATTGGATGATAATATTATTGAGCAAGGAAGAATATTAGAAAGCAAGAGAAGCTGTTGGATTCCATCAAGATTATAGACTATCAGAACAAAAGATTACTGAGGAAGGAAGAATATTAGAAAGTCTTATAGAAGACGAAAGGTTAGAGGTAGGTAGAGTAGAAAACTATTCAACGCATTGTTAGAAGTACACTTGCTGCCGAAACCAGTACCATGGTTGATGCTCTTGATGCTGTATGTACTTTATGTCACAAGTTCTTACTGAAATGATTTCCACACCAAACAGACAAATTAAGCACATTCAGATGCATGCATTAACTGATAATCTCTTTACCGAAATACTTACTCGACAACAATGGCTGCAGAGCGCCGACTCAGAGTTGATATTTCTGTCATAAAAAAAATTATTTTGAGAGAAGAACTGTCAAGCCTGAAATGGATTCCTACATCTATGCAACTTGCAGACCCATTGACAAAAGTTGGCTCAGACCCAACAAAGCTGACAGCTGTTTTGGAAACTGGAAACATTGGATAGAGATACTCTTGATACACTTTTGTTATGAACCTTTGGTTATGTTTTGATTTTGTTTCAGGGCATTTGCAGTGCCACTATGTATTTGCAGCCGCATATTTATTTAAAAATCCACTTAGGCAGGATAACAATGAAAAAGAACCGTCATCAGCCCTCTGAATTAGGAATAAAGTGTGGTGGCAAAAAAAAGCCGTCGTATTTATAATTTACGACGGCATTCGGCGGCAAAAAAATGCCGTCGTAAATCATATTCACGACGGCAATTGTTAAAGTTACTTTAGCCATTGTGGGAGGAACAAACACCATTATATGTATATATATATATATTTTCTATAAGAACAAAGTAGTATAAAGTAACAAGATAACGTGGAAAAAGAATTAAAAACCAAAAATTACTTATACACATAAGAACACAACAGCGTGGTCACTTACGAACTTTCCAACACGCAGTTTCCCAACATGTCTACCATTATTAATCTAGATTTACGGCACACGAAAAACGTAACGCAACTATACAATTTTAAAGAAAAGTTTTGATCTTAAAAAAACAAACAAAAGAATACATAACGTCTAATCGTCATCTGAACTCCATTCATCATCGGAAATACCATCTAGCGGAACATTCTTAACAGTTTGATGTTCTACTTCAACGTCTTCATCTTCGGATGAGATTTCTGCAAGGACGCCTGCAACATCGTGGTGTGGTTGTTTGGTCAATTTACGTTTTGATGGATATGCGTGTCCTTGCAGATGACGTTTCCTCCGGCGTACTGTTCCATCGGGGTATTCTTTCAGAAACATACTGACAGCGTCGTTGTACCGTTCTTTGGTTTGTTCGTCATCTGAGCGAACACGAAGTAACAATTCCAGTGTTTCATGTTTCAAAGACTGCCTTTCTTTTGAAAAAATACGCCACAGAAAGGAAAAAACGCGTTCTGACTCTGCATTTGATAACGGTACCACAAGACATATATTTCAATGACGTGTAACACATTTGTGATTCCCAAATCACCGCCAATACGAAAGATAATAGGCCAGCACTTCTCAGGCGAAGATTTTGATACATATCGTTTTATATGGTCATGAAGCAATTCAAATTCATCTTTTAAATGATTCATATTGCAATGATTAGCAACAAGTATTGACTCAAAATGAGCAATAACAACCTTTACTTCTTCATAAATTACATCAGGCTCAATGAATTGGTAGGACTCAGAATCGAGTATGATACTAATGGATTTAAACAGCTCGTTATTTAGAAGCGAATCTAAACGGGCAGATAAAGACTCCTTTAAAACTTGAAGAATCGTAACAAATTCATTTTTACAAGACTCAATAGCTTCTTCTACGCTTCCTTTTAACAGGAAGCCATGAAACAAAGCTGCGTCATTGTTGGGATTTTCTGCAACTTGCGCTCATTTTTGACGCTCAGGCACTATCTCATCCCATCTACTGAGTAACTTAGGCAACCTCGTCCCCAAGGATTGTTGAGAACAAGGTTGGCAATACTCACTTGAGCATCATACCCCGCCTAGGTCGACAGGTTATAGATCAGTAATTTTTACAACCTGTTTGTTGAAATAAATTCTTTTAAATTTGAAATAAAAGAAATCATGCACACACCTGCTGCTAATATCTTATTTTTTTGTTTTATTGCTTAGACGGCTAGAATATCATGTTGAATTATTTTTTTTAAACAAAAACAAATCATTCGTACAGAGATCGATGTGGAAAGTACGTTGAATTTTTTTAACTTTGTTGCGACAGTATTTTAATTGTTTTTGGCTATGAAAGTCATTAATAATAGCGAGTGAGAGTCAGTAATGTTTAAAGCGCTACCGAAATACTACGTAACAGAGTCACGTGCCACTAAAAAAGACTGGAGCTAGTCTGAAATTTTCAACGAACAAGAAGATCGAAGCGGCCATTAAGGCGGCAAGAAAAATAAATATTTAAAAAGCTATATCTGGAGTTACATGAAGTTTTAACAAAAAGTGAATATATCATTTAGCATTTCTCATGCAAATCTTTCAGGTGAGTCCAACTTGTAAAAGTACCTCGGGATCCCTTTAAACTGCTGATCAAGAAAATGTATATGATCATGTGCTTTTGATGAACGCCTAAGAAGATGTGAGGGTTTAAAAATTTTGCGGTGAAAAATCATTGATGTCACCACCTCGTTTCCAAGTTATTTGGCCTCAAAGTTTTAAGTGCACTGTAATGGCTTCATTAATTTAATATAAGATATTGACGTTAAAGTAGTGTTATTGACGTCGTACCGTAACAACATAAAATTTAACATTTTAGACATACCTTTTTCGGTGACATCAAAGGAAAATGAACACATCCACTATGACCGTCACACACACTTCGTTATTAGGAATTGAAACGATTATGATCGTTTCAAGATCGTGTATCATCATTTTTTTAAATTGTTTAAGATCGTTTCATGAAATGAAGGTGAAACGATTGTGAAACGATTGAATTTTATTTTAAACTGTAAGCTTAAAAATGAAACGAAGTGGAAGCGAATGGGATACGATTCCGAAATTATTTTGAAACGAATGCAGGAAAAACTTTTGAAACGAATTTCGAAACGAATTCTGAAGCGAATTGTTCTCCCAAAACAATTAAAAAACAATCAAAAACGTGATAAATTAATTGCTTGAAACTATTTTTATACATTCCTTTCTCACTTCGACAGCCGTCACAAAAATATGCACAAGAGTTTTATTGAATGGGGTGATAAAACTACGTAGTTTCGAAACCAACTATGACTATAAATGATCCCGTTTTGATAGTTTTTAAAAAAACTACGTCGACTTTCATAGTTCTCAAGTGAATTACGTCAACGTTTTAACTATCTACGATCCCTTTTTGATGGGTTTTAAAACTATATACGGCAATGTTTCCGCTTCTTACAATGGCGTTTCGATGATTTTTAAACGATCCACAGCAATGTTTTAGGTTCCTACGATCCTGTTTTGATAATTTTTAAACAATCTACGGCGATGTTTTAGCTTCTTACGATCGCGTTTTGATAATTTTTAAACGATCTACGGCGATGTTTTAGCTTCTTACCATCTTGTTTTTATGGTGTTTAAACGATCTACAGCGATGTTTTCGCTTCCTACAATCGTTTTTTGATAATTTTTTTAACGATATACGGCAATGTTTTAGCTTCTTACGATCTCGTTCATCACCGTAGATCGTTTAAGAACCATCAAAACACGATCGTAAGAAGCGAAAACATCGCCGTAGATCGTTAAAAACCATCAAAACACGATCGTAAGAAGCGAAAACATCGCCGTAGATCGTTTAAAAACCATTACAACACGATCGTAGGAAGCGAAAACATCGCCATAGATCGTTTAAAAACCATCAAAACACGATCGTAGAAAGCAAAAACATCGCCGTAGATCGTTTAAAAACCATCAAAACACAATCGTAAGAAGCGAAAACATCGCCGTAGATCGTTTAAAAACCATCAAAACACGATCGTAGAAAGCGAAAACATCGCCGTAGATGGTTTAAAAACGTCGCCGTAGATCGTTTAGAAATTATCAAAACACGATCGTATGAAGGGAAAACGTCGCCGTAGAGCGATGTATATATATATTTTAAATAATTTGATAATAAAATTCTTTCAAATCGGTGCGTGTGATAAACATAATAATGATAATGTTGTTAAATTTGAAGCGATTTTGAAACGATTTGAACTGAAACGAATTTAACAAACTGTTGAAACGAATTGATTTTGATATTGTGAGACGATTAGGAAACGAATACGAAACGATTGCGAAACGATTTTCGTTACAACGAAATGATTTTAAACTATTTTGAAATGAATTGAAACAAATTTGAAACAATTTTTTTGGCAAAGAAATATTTTAAATTTGTTTCAAATTCGTATAGAGATCGTTTCAAAAAAAAAATTATACGAATTGAAACGATTATATTTGAAACGATCATGGAGACGATCCCTTATATAAGATACAGTACTGGAAAAAGGTTGTTTAACATATCGAGCGCGCAACGTGCGAGGACTCCCTCGATACGCGATGTACCGCGTTTATAATAATAAAAACAATTAAAATAAATTGTCGCGATCTATCGAGAATCTAGTATCGTGACAAAATCCGTCTCGATGTGTCACGATGGTAGGTGTTAATGAGAATAAAGAGAAATTTTTTGTTTTGTTTCAAACACCGCTGCTTTATCTTTTATTTTATTTTAAATATGTGTTTTTATAAGAAATTTTTTAACTTTCGTATTTATTAAAGTAAACCTAGCGCACTGCTTCTTCAACGTATTTTTTTTCTGTTACTGAGAAAATCAGACAAAAATAATACTCAACTTATGATCCCGAACACATTCTTCTTTCTTTCCACGTGCAATACAAATAATATTCAGGGGCGCGCGTTTCCGATATACTAAAGTGACCGGGGTGTTTAAATTTCTGGTTGAGTTTACTTTAGGTCGCGTGTAAGCACGTGTGTTTTTTAAAACAGACTCTTTCGATGAGCTATGCTAATAAAGTCAAAAGCATACAGCAAGCATACAAGCTTTATATTTAAAACTTGTTTATTTTTTCGTTTCGATCCCATCGCGTGACTGTACTTAAGTGAGTAAAAAATTGAATTCAAAAGATCATGGTCGTGTTTTTCAGTCTTTACATTACAACTTCAGACATATGTTTTTTTTATGAAGTAGAAGGTTTTGCTAGGGAATGGAACTTGGGGATGAGTTTGGTAGTGTTTTTAAATAGCTAGGATAGGATACGTGAGATAACAACCGTTTATATTTTTTTCAAAAAAAGATAAAAAATACAATGTTTTAAATTGAAAAGAATAAAAATTTCGGTATGATAATAGGGAAATAAAATACTTTGATCAGCCCCGCTCTTTTATTTATTTATTTCATAAAAGCGAGCCTAACCATCATCATAAGACAGTTAAAGCAAAAACATCTCAAGCAGGAAATATGGCTCCACCACTGTCTTTATATACAAAACAGAGAATAACCGCTTTATATAAATTTCATAAAAAACACGCTGATATTGTGAGTGTTCTCGCTGCTGAGAATATAGTTGTGTCGAGACAGACAGTTTCGAAAATTATTTTTAAAATTAATACAACAGGCTCAGTTGCGAATAAGCCAAAATCAGGTAGAAAAAGATTGGTCAATGTCGACGTAATGAACTTCATCGACATTTCGATGGAAAAAAATGACGAGTGTACTTCTGTGGGTAAGATAATTATTTTAAGCATTCTGTACACCAAACTCGTTCCCAGTGCCCAGCGCGTGTTAAAGATGAATTTGTAAAACCAGTTGTAAAATATTAGAAAATAATGTTGATTTGAATTTTTTATCCCCACACATGCAGATAACAAACAAATAGCTAAAGAAAATTTTTTTTACTAAAAAAACCCCGGGTGTGGGTTATTTCACTCTAAGTAAATCCGTCAAGAATTACTTCTTTAATTCAAGGGCGGCTTCTGTTTAAGGGCGGCTTTTATTCAGAAATATAAGGTACAACATAACAAAGAAAGATCTAACATGCTCATTAGCATGCTCATTAAGAACTATAACTTTTCTTGCTCAATCAAAACAATTGAAGATCTGACAATGCGCGCGGTAATGATTTTATCTTTCACATTACAAATAGAAAAATATTTTCACATTTTTAACAGTATCCAGTTATTCAACACTGAATCAACATCGTTAAAAATGTCTATACGTCAACTATTGAAAACTTTTCGTTCCGGATTATTTTATTTTCCTCGTGATAAAACCTTAATGGTTTTACCAACGAAATACATTGTGAATGAGATCTTTGAAGTTGGAATGGAAGTACAGGTTTCCTTAGGAAAGAAAAAAGAATCTGGTGAAATTATTTTATTAGGCGGTAAGTAATTTTTACTTCGGCGATACAAAAAAAGTTTTAAAAATGAAGCATTTCTTCAAAAACTGAGTTAATAAATTTTTATTATTTAGATGATGACACGTTCCTACATCAAAAGTTACAAGAATATTATGAAGATCCAAAGAACAAGGATAAGTTTTTAGTGTCATTCTCGAGCGAGGAAGAATCCGACAGCGTATTACAAGAAACAATTGCTGACCTATTGGAAAAAGGAGAAAGTAAAGGAGAAGAGCAAAAAAAAAAAATATTAAAAAGTTGTCAAAGGTGACAGCAACAAAAAAAAGAAAGATCGTAAAAGTGATAGAAAAAATGTCAAGAGGGGGGGCTTCGGAGGATGAGGAAGCAGACGTAGTAACCGAAAAACAATGCAAAAAACAACCTGCACAGAAAAAAGCAAAAGGAATTGTGGTAAAAAATTTGGTATGTTATTTTACTTTTTCATTACACATTTTTTTATAAGAACCAACGATATAAGAACAATGGCTTCAGAGATAAAAAAACTTTAGAATATTTTAAGAATATTTAGGGAATGTAAAGATAACGTTGCTTAATTTAATTTAATTATTATCTTTTTAGGCAGAGGTAATCAAAGTTGGAGAGGTTGCGGACCATCAATTACAATTACATACACATGCTTCCCCACCTGAAAATTTAAATAAAAGTATTGAATATTTAAGTGGCGTTGTTAACGACGCGAACAGTCTACTGCGTGAACTTAATGTACCGGAGGACACATTTGTTGTGCATAAAAGCACTGTGGAGCCACCTGTTAATGATACTCATCATTCGACAACAATACAAGAACATATCCACCACCGATCACAATTGGAATTTAGTGTATGTAGCATTATTAATTTTCCAACATGTGCATTATTGCCAAACGACGTTGTTCCATCGTTGTAGTTTATTAATTTTGTAAAAAAATTGTTTCTTACATAAAAAGGTGTAGTATTAGTCAAACTAAACATTTTCTTTTATCTTTAGACACATGATGTAGTGATGGAGCGTTTTAATGATAGATTGGAACAATTGGAAAAAAATCAAACAAACATACAGTCGCTGCTTGAACAAATAATCAGCAATCAAGAGAGGATGATGGGAAAAATATCTTTCTTCGATAGCAGTCATCGTGTGAGTCCGATCAAGAGGAGTCGAAGCAACGCACCCTTCTTTTGCTCAAGCCCAAAAATGTCTTCGAAACGTACGAATGCTGCTGTGGAATCTCCAACGACAATGAAAAGAAGTTTTACTTTTGCTGAGTTACAAATGCTGGATCGGAAGTCGTCATCTGTTCCGAATTTCGCGAAAAATCTTTCTGAGCAATTGTTCACGAGGCAGGAAAGAAGAGAAGGAAACTGCGCTGGTTCAAAAGGAAAAAAAGAATTAGATATTAATCGACTAAATTTAATTGAGCAATATGTTTTTTCTCTTCACGTGATGGGTGCTGCAGAAAAGAATTTAGTTTGGAAGAAGTGCAAAGACGCCATAAATGAAGCAGCACGAAGAAAATAACTTTTTTTATAGTTTATTTTTTTTAATTATTTCTTATGTAAATATGTTTTATCTAAAAAAATGTTTTCCACAATTCCGATTGCAATCTGTCTTTGTCACCCTTTAACATATAAAAAGTCCTGGTACATTTGAGGTTGCCTAGTGAATAACTTACTACCGGCGAAATAAATAGGAAAACAGTAAGGCTATCTTTGTGCTTTTGTATTACCCAGTAGACACATCATGTTGAATAATGTTTTTGACCTTTTTTAGTATCTAAAAAAAAACAAGAAATCATTAGAAAAAGACTAGTTACGTTAGCTCTTCCCCAGCGGGTACATCATGCAAAAACAATTTATTTAAAAGTGTTCGCTACGGCAAAGTTTTTAATCCACGATGTGCCCAATGGGTATGAGCTTTATGGTCACATGACAGAGTTGTAACAAACAAGAAGCTATAATAAATATTTACGTAAGATGTTTGACCATATATGCAGCCTCTAGGTACATTTTTTAACGACGATCGCTATAAGAAGCGCGTGTAAAATAAAAACATTTGCTGCATAAACAAGATCATCGAAAGTGTGTAAGATCAACCAGACATGTGGAAATATAGTTCATATAAATATTTAATTAAATACACGCAATCTCTGTAATGTTTTCTAAAGAAAGATTAACGCTAGCTACATACCCTTGATTGTTATGTGTAAGTTAAAAAAATAAAACACAAAGGAAGTATAATTATATTTAAACATCCGCGATCATTGTTGAAAACACTCTTATGTTTAAAATAGTTCTATTATGAAAAAGTGTTAATGGCCTCGATAGCTTCGAGAATGATATCGAGACGGATGCATCGCGAAGCCCTCTCGATACAATTTGAAAGTAAAAAAACGTCTATCGCGGATCGAGAATACCGTCACGATACGCGAAGCGCGATGTTAAACAACCTTTTTCCAGTACTGTCTCTATTATAATAGCCGTATTTTGTCTGTGTGTTCAAAAGGGTTACCGCGTCCCGTAACGGAAACACGAAATGTGATATATAAAGGACGGGCGACCCCGTGGATTTTTCCACGGGCTAACGACTAGTATATAATAATAGTGGTGGGTTTGTCTAGCCTTACTAAGGCGACGTTTACCCGATATGAAACTCATGCCGGCATGAATTTTTTTGGTTCCCATGTAACGTTTATGCCGGCGTAAACTAATTTTTATTTCATGCCGCCATGAAATGAAATTTATTCTCAAATACATGTTGGCCATAGCATTGGCAAAAGAACTTTTTCTTCAATAAAGAACATATGATTTCTGTATCATTCAGCTTCTTTATGCAGTATATACTTGTGCATATTATAAGTTGACTTCATACCGGTCCGAAACACATTTTACGTTTACACGGTACAATCATGCTAAAAAAAACCGAAATGAAATTTCATTTCGGTCTTAAGGACAGGCATGAAATAAGACCAGCATGAAATTTCATTTCGGCTGTGACATGTAAACAGTTGTAGGCTTTTCTGAAGACACCGATATGAACTCATGCCGGCAGGAATTTCATACCGGCATAAAAAAATGCATGTAAACATGCCCTAATACATACAAATTTTCAAACACTACTTTGGTATTGGATACCACACAAATACACTTTAATAGTAGAAAACTTCACACGTCCAGCAAGGAAAGAAACAAAGAGTTGCAGTGGAAACATTGGTACTGAAATTTGGCAAAAAAAGTGGTGAAAGTTGCGAAAACCAGATTGGTACTTAGACTAGTTGGGTGACAGTTATGAGATTAGGTAATGATTCATAACCTGTGCAGGAACTCCGATATTGATTTGGAGAATGGCATGGGAATAACATCTGCTTTCAAACAAATGGCTTTTAACTTTGTGACCTGCAAACGAGAAAGTAAATCAGCATAAGTATTGGAACGACCTGCCATGTGACATAACAAAAGATTGATATTCTGCTGGGCAGTGAAAAAGAACAATTTCCATATCAATGCCATGATATCCTTACACTTACAGATCCCAGCTTGTGAACAATAGCTTTATTATCTGTGAATAGAACAACTTCCTTATTTGCCCAACATTTCACCCCAACAAAATGTGGCAACTACAATAGCAAAAAGCTCACAAAAACTGATGATATAATTATTTTAAAATAAATGGGTAACGAAAACCATTGACTGTCATAATACCCTCCTAGGCCTAATCCTCATGTATCTGTATTATATAAATCAGCCTTATTATAGTAAACAGTATGTGTATGAAACAAGGCAATTCTGTTCCAAGATGGTAAGAATTCCAACCACCACTCAATATCTTTCCTTGCTTCAACTGATAAATAGACACGATGATGCAGTGTTTTTACTAGTGTCAACAAATCAATTAATTATCCGGAAAAATTCTACAGCATTTCACCACCTTACCAGCAAAGAAGAGAAACCCACTTAGTGATAGCAAGTCACATTTTGTGCACTTTTTTCTGTATCTCCACTTCGTAAGGGTGTAGACATTAGTTTATTGAACTTTTTTATGTCAAAATATGGCTATAGACCTTTTGAATGTTTACATTTTCCGCGGTAAAAAGATGCGGGCGCTAGATGAAGTGAGGTCCTTTTTAGTCTGTTTCTTCGCACGACGGTATCATTACGACTTTATATGAATATATGTCAATCAGAAATTATCCATCTACACTCGATAATAGTTTAAAGCCTCAAAAATGTTTCCGTCGCGGAAAATGTAAACATTCAAAAAGGTCTATTAGTGCCTCGTACCCACAAAAAAATACTATTTCCTGTTTTTTTAAGCGTTTATGGTATTGCCAGCCAGATAATTGGATAATGCACTGATAGTACACGCAGTAAAATTTCCTACCTTTCACAGTCACAGTCAGATCACTGTTTGCTGGCTGGCCCGTACATAATCCGGCTGTCCCGGTTGTAAACAGGCCGTTTTCGCAATCTGGGCAGAACAGTGCTGCCATTTTACTATTTTTTCACAAGGTAATTTATGTGACAAGTTAGTGACGTTACACGTTGGCCCAACTTCGTACACTATATTTTAAGTTGTACGAAGTTGTACGAAGCGGGTAAAAAATCAAGACTGTACGAGATTGCTTACAACCATTAGATGGTGGTCAATTAACATTTAGAGAATATTTAAGATATTATCATGCTTAGTGAATGTATTTAACAATGTTTAGATATTCATTTCTAAACAATTATTCGTTGCATAATTTTTTGCACAGCAATTGTAATGTCCATCTTCGTTTAAAATTTCCCATCTTCGTACAAGCGCGTAAAATGACCAACTTCGTATAACGAGGCAATTTTGTACGGAACAATAGTGCATACATGAGTACTTTTCGCGGGAAAGTTAGTTAGCTAGCTACGGTTTCGGTTTCATTTTCCGAAGCGATCTTGTCTTTGGTCTCCAAGGTAAATGTTAGTTATTTTCTCTGTCGACGTTTGTTCTACTCACATTTTAACACAAAAATGGTTGCCAGAAGGAATGTATATCTGCCCACATCTGCAACAACATTGGCAATCAAGCCCACGATTTATTTATAAAGCAACTCCAAGGCAGTCTGAAAATCCCTAGATCTCTATCCTAAACTTTTCTGTGTTTTCTTGGCCTATAGACATTGATAGATCTTTCCTGTGGGATCATGCATTGCTCGAAATATAAGAAGAATAGAATAGAATTTATTTATTTCACACAATCTAGCTAGTCATAAGTCTTATGAGAGCATCTTTCAGTTGGTAATTTTAATTTTGGAATGATTTCATTTCAGTTTTTTGCAATTTTGGTTTTTATTAAGTTCGATCCGAAGGTAATTGTATTGTTCCTATTTAGCTACGCTTAATTTCCAGTTAGCTAATTTTACCATAGTTACGAACATTACTAATGGCTAAACAAAAAATTTGAAATACAATTGAGAGACATTTTCTGAAATGGTTAAAAGCAAAGAGGCATTTTTTTAGTTTTATATACATGGTAAATTAGAGTAGCAGAATCCCTTGAGTTTTTGTAGTTTATTTTTTTGGAGAGCTTTATTTTGTAATGATTAAAGTTTATTTTTCATTTCAACAGTGACAAAACCCCATATTTGGCAACTATAAGCCAGGTGACTATGAAAGATAGCATGATAAATAGAGCATAATGTTGTATAAGAAACATAGTGTCTGATCTTAGCCAACATGCCTGCTGCACGAGAAAGTTTTTGGATTATAGATTTTAAGTGGTCATTCCATGTTAAAAATTGATCAATTACAACCCCTAAATACTTTACCTTTGTAGATAATTTAATTTTCTGACCAGTAATCCTAAAGTTTAATTGTTTTGTGATTTGTTTTTTTCTTGACCTAAAAATGACTATCTAGTAGTTTTACTTTCGTTTAGACAAATTCTACTTACCCTTAATCATTCATTGAGTAAGTTAAGATCCTGAGTTACCTGTTGGTTTATTTTTTAAGTGAATGATGGGAGATTATTGAACTTGTGTCACCAGCAAAATGTATAACTTTGGAATTTATTATAGCCTTGTAAAGATCATTTATGTAAATCAAAAAAAGAAGTGGACCAAGACTGACCCTTGGGGAACCCCATGTTTAATAATTGACTTTTTGGAAGACTCCCTTTAAATGGTGATGAATTGGGATCTGTTAGATAAAAAGTGATTTGACTATACCTCTTACACCATAGTGTGAGAGTTTGTTTACATACAAGTATGGAATGATCCACCGTATGGAAAGCCTTTTGAAAATTGGCAAAGTTCCCACAAACAAATTTTCCACAATCAATGCTATGTCTTATCATTAAGTTAAAGGGGCACTCCAGTGAAAAAAAAATATTTGAAAAAAATGTTATTTTGATAAGACAATATATAAATATGTCAAAATAAACCTTTTACAATCGTTAAAAAAACATCATTCTTATGATTATGGTAGGTCATAAATGCGTTGCAGAAGCTACTCATTTATAAGTGGTTGTTTTGACAAAGCTGTTTTAGAAACTGCATTATCAGCATTACATGCAGCCTTAAACAGTAACAAAGATTAAAGAAAATGGGCACATTTACCCCCTGAAAATATTCGGCAGGTCCTTCCATCAAAAAAGCTTCTTTTTTGAAAAACAAAGAATATAAACTTGAGCGCTACGAAAGATACATGTGTAACTAGAAAACTTTTTTGTCGGTGTTTGTATTGGAAATTAGTATAATGTTCTTTTATTTAATATAAAAATGTACAAAACGTTATTTGGTTGTGTTCTGTGGATATATACAAATAATGAAATGAGAAGAAATGAGAAATTGATCGCGTTCACTAGCTAAAATGGCATTTTTACGAAGTGGCAAGCAATATTTTAATATGGAAGTTTATTTCCTGGAGATCTCTTTTAAAAGAAATATCTGTGAAGTGCGACAAACAAATATAAAAACTTTGATCGCTTGGTAGATCACCTGCACGACGTATTTTGTTTAGCCATTTTTGTCTGAGTTCTTTCTTTTTCACCGACGGGATTCTGTGAAAACTGACTTCTTTACACTTCTCTGATCGATTGGTACATCGAAACGCAGAGCAACTAACCATTTTTTAAAGATTTAAAGGTAAAGTACATACAAAAAGCGATTTAAATGTAAGCTATAGGTCTTAACATGAACGTTCTCTGCGCTCGCTTACACTTTCTGCACGATGTGATGTCATTATTTATAATCGGGTCCAGTCCTAAATGAAATCGCGCCTGTCTGTTTTTTTTATGAGAAAAAAAATGAATATGCGAAGGCTAGTACAACAATTTTAAATAAGGAAAACAAGTGAAGTGAGTTTTTTTTGATTTCTTATGATTTTCTGAGTACGTATAAAACAAAAAACAAAAAAGTGATTTTTACTGGAGTTCCCCTTTAAATATAAATGGGCATGATTGGCATCATGTCTTGTTCTAAAACCACATTGTGCATCATATAGATAGTTATTTACTTGAAGAAATGGTGACAGCCTAGAACGGAAGGGTTTTTCAAATATTTTATTGATATTTAAGAGTAAAGAAATAGGTCTGTATACAAGCATCCAGAAGTGAATCTTTTTTGTGAATTGGGATGACATTCGCAGTTTGAAGACGTTGTGGATATATACCAGAGGCCATAGAGGTGAAGATGTCACATAATAGTTTACTAAGTGTTGGAGCAATTGTCTTAAGAATTTATGTTGGAATACTTCCAGGTCCTGCTGCTTTATTATTGTTGAGTGATGAAATAATGATGCCAATCTCCTTGACTGTAGTTGGACGCAGAAAGAAAAACTTTGGATTGGAGTTTGTGAGATATATAATGAGAAAAGGAACGTTTGGATGGGATGGCTTTCTTTTTTGTCAATTCAGCTATGTTACTAAAATAGTTAATAAAATATTTGCTATTTCCTGAGGATCATTAATTAATTTATTATTATTATAAATTGCATTAGCACCAACATTATCATTCCTTTTAAGGTTAATAAGATGTCTTATCCCCTTCCAAGCCATTTTAATATTTTTTCCATGTCAGGTAAAGTAATTTTTGTAGTAGACATCCTTACTGGCTCTCATCACATTGGTCAATTTATTTCTATAAAATTTGAATTAGCTATGTAAAAGTTTACTGTTAGTGTTATTTTTCTAATAGTGATGTCAGAAAAAGATACAAGTTGCCATGGGGACGAGGTTGTTTTTAAATCAAGCATTTAATTTCGCAAAATTTTAAACCGAACAGATTTTCTCAATATCAATCATATATACCAAATTTTTTTAGCAAGGACATCCGCGAAGTAAACTTTGTTGCTAAAATCCTCAATTAACTTTTCCTGTATTGTAAAAATTAGTTGCTTTACATCGATAAGTCTGCCAATGCCAGTTCGTCTAAAAAATAATGTATAAACCTACTGTCGTGCTGAGTGTTGAGAGTCGTTGTAAAGAAAGAGGGCGCAACCTCATTCTCAGCATGTGTCTTTTTTATATTGGTATACCTGTCTAAAATAGTCGATATCTCTATATATTGTTTACTTGTATAATTCACTACTCTCAAAGAGAGTTGTGACTTTCCGACACAATATCCACATTAATTTAGGGAAATTTCGGGCTTCCTACATCAGCCAAAAAATTTGGACAGATACATGTGTGTGGCCTGTGTATTTTTTATTATATACTTGATATTACTATGACTTATTATAATTACGGCAAGGCACACGCATTTATGAATCCTGATATTATTATGTGGTAACACCCAATACATGGACCAGCTTGTGCATGCCACCTATAGCTTACGATTATTTGGTAACACATGTTACTTGTGTGCAAATATGCACCATGTGATTCTGTTCACAGAAAGGTTAAAGTGTACCTTCATGATTGAAAAGGAAAGAGAAATAAAACATCCTTCATGCATGAGAATAAATAATTAAATAAATAAGTAAATAAATAAATTAGTTATAGATAAATAAATTGCATGTGAAAGTAAACCTCATGAATATTTGAAACCACTCACAATATATGATCCACAAGGACATGCTATTGTGATTGGCAACCAAAACGTGCATACTCTGTGGTAATTACCCTTTTTGCCTTGGGCAAGCATTTTGGTGTGATTATCACTCTGTTAGTTAATGGCATAAGTCGTGCATTTCAATCTAAAATATATAAAGAGAAGTAGTGACAGTTTTTACTGAGGAACCAAGACAATTAACACAAGTTCATTTTTTCGAGTGAAGCTCTTTTATGTCATATGAGCATAAAACTCATCAAAGTTGAATCCATTTCTATCAGGTTTCAGGTCAAATGATAGTTCCAAGCATGCTTTGTTGTATATGATTGAAAAGTGACATAAGGAGCTTGATTCTGGAAAACTAGTAGCAAGTGTATTAACGAATCTATCAAAAGCATTTGATTGTATCAATCATAGACTTTTGATAGCAGAGCTACATGCATATGGTTTCTCGAGATTTTCATTAGGGTATATTTATAGTTACCTGAGTGATAGAAGTCAACAAAACTGAGGCAGTCCGCAGTTTTGTACAATACTAACAGTTGCTAGGGGCAGGGGAGCTATGGCCCACATTTTTGTGCAAAGCAGTGTTCTTTTTTTATCCAAAATTTCAATATATAAATAAAATGATCACTGTCACAACATTGCCTAATGTTAGTTTTATAAATAATCACAAACACAACGCCTATATAATAATACAGAGACTGTCTGTCTGATTTATAAAATTTTAAACCTTGGTATCTCCTTAACCGTTCATCAAAAGCGCATTATCCTATACATTTTTTTCATTAGCATTTCGAGCTCTACACAATAGAGGCAATGTGTAACCAAATTTCCGAAAAAAAATTTTTGTGCATTAACTTTGCAGACGTCATCAAAATTCAAGTTATGATTCTCTTTTCCATCGTACTCCTGTGTAAGTCCTTGTTGGTGCCGCTACTGGTGCCACCTCTGAGCGATCTTTCTTGTTAGCTCGTAGATTAAAAACCTAGCTTCGATCTTCGTCTCAAAAGTGGTTCAATGCATTGATGCCGTCGTTTCACAAGGATCTCACTGACAAAATATCATTGTTAGATGTTGCAAATGAGTTTGTTGACTCCAAACCAATGCGAAAAAGCGTCTTCGGTAAATTCGTTAAAGACGACTTCTGCAGCCCATGCTGACACAGCACAAGTTTCTCTAACGTTTCTCTGAATTCATAAGATAGCGCTCTCCACTATTTGATTGTAAGGGGGCCACATGTCTACCCCACCCTCAAACTATAAGACCTCCCATATACAATTAAATAGAGGAGAGTCAGTCGGACCCATCATGGTGGGTCTTCCCTGAAGTCACTAATTTCGCCCCCCCCCCCCCCCACCCTCACTTTTAAAATCTTAGCGTGGGGCACTGCATTGACATTAAATAAATGCCTTTATTCTATTCTATTCTATTCTATTCTATTCTATTCTATTCTATTCTATTCTATTCTATTCTATTCTATTCTATTCTATTCTATTCTATTCTATTCTATTCTATTCTATTCTATTCTATTCTATTCTATTCTATTCTATTCTATTCTATTCTATTCTATTCTATTCTATTCTATTCTATTCTATTCTATTCTATTCTATTCTATTCTATTCTATTCTATTCTATTCTATTCTATTCTATTCTATTCTATTCTATTCTATTCTATTCTATTCTATTCTATTCTATTCTATTCTATTCTATTCTATTCTATTCTATTCTATTCTATTCTATTCTATTCTATTCTATTCTATTCTATTCTATTCTATTCTATTCTATTCTATTCTATTCTATTCTATTCTATTCTATATACCAGTCGGCGCCTGTTCAACCATCTTATTAAGCTGCTCTTGGTTTAAAATGAAAGTTTTTAGTAGCACTCAATATTCATCTGTTGTCGATCTCTATTTTATTGGATGTTGAAGCGGTCTTGTAGTTTTCCATTGCCAAAGCTGTTTGCCAATTGATAGTCAGACAAGGTTTTCTTCTAGTGACTATTTACTTGAATTATTTCCTCGTTAATTCGAACACAGGCTGACTGCGATGATGGAGCACATAATATATTTTCTTTTCCCTATTGCCTAGAATTCTTCCGTTTGTGAATTTATATTTGAGTGTGATGTTCTTAAAGGGGAAATCCAATTATTTTTCAAAATTTGTGTGTTGAATAAACACCATCGTGTGAATAATTTCTGCAAAAATTTTTTTAAAATTTGTATTACAAATGATATAAATGTCTATCAAAGTTTAGGATTGTTACTGTGTTTTATCAAACGACACCATCTTTTTGTTGTTATCATCGAGGTCTGGGCTCCAATATTTATCGTGACGTAATTTATGACAACAGCTTTCTGCACGCCGGAATGCTTCAGTTGTCGATTACACCACTTCAAACAAGTCATAAATACACCATTGATTTTACTGTTATCATGGTTACTTGTGGTGCTTTAAATTGTGGTAACTCTTCCACCAAAAAATCGGTAGCTGATGTGAGAGGGTGGCATAACGTTCCCACCGAAAAAGAAAATAAACAACGTCGTAAGAAATGGCTAGCAGCTATGAAGCGAGATCCACCATATCCAGCAGACGCGAATTTCGTTCTTTGTGGTATGCATTTCACGCCGAATGTTTCCAACGCGATCTCAAGGTATTTCTTGCACTTCTTTTATTTTTCTTGACTTCTTTTCACATTATTTTTTGTAAATAAGCTTGTTGCGAAACTTTATTCACCTTCAATAATTTTCTGAACACCTGTATTTTGATATTTTTGTCCATGAATAACCAGGGGGTAAAAATAAATCATAAAATTTTATTATTTAGGCGAAGCTCTGTGGCTCTGTGAAAAAGTTCAAATTATTACCAAACGCTATTCCATCGTTATTTTCATTCTCGAAACTGCTACCTGCAAAGCGTTCTGCTTCCATCGCAAGAAACGAAAGAAAAACAAAATGCCAGGTAACCCTGCAGGCCAATCATGGTTAAACCTCGTTATACACGTTTTTTTTTAAGAACGTCTAAATTTTAGCTCAGTCTGGTTGTTCTTATTTTTTCACACTTTTTCAGCCTCGAATGTCTTTTTTATGTGCTCTTCCAAAAAATAGGGAAATATATGATCAGATTTACGAATTCTGGGGTTGGAAAAAATATTTGTTCTTATAATGAATGGAAAATTTAGGCTGGTTACGTTCCTAATGTGTCCATAACTTTAGATTGTGGATGAATCTTTACGGTAGAAGAAAACTCAGGTGGCCTGGAAGCATCTTCCCTAGAAGCCGAGCCCCTTTTTAAGGATGCTATTACGCAAACTGTTGATGTCGTCATGATTAACAAAGAAGTTAGCTGTGCTAGACCAATGCGAACAAAGAGCACTGGTTCCTGCTGTATTACGCAAATCAATGCCTACTCAGATGAGTCTAACCTTGTCTTCGACGAACACGCAAACTGTTATTTTAACTCAACATGCTAGCGTTTCCACAGTCAACCTTATTGCGAAAGAGAGAGATGAAATTGGAGATTGCTCTTCATTTTGCGCAAGTGAAGAAGAAGGTCGCGCTAAACCAGATGCATCTTTCAATGTCAGTAGCGATGTTGATACGGTCGATAGTAGTGCCGATACGGCTGATAGTGATGTTAATGAGCAAGATGGTAGGTACGCAGTTGATTGCACCTTCAACAATGTTTCTAGTGTACTTTGAAATGCTTAAGTCGCTCTTCAAATTCTGCTTGGAATGCGGTGAGAAAGCTACTATCAAAATTACGAAGGAGTGGGTGGCAAAAAAAGTAATGAATCCGAAAGAAAAGAAATACCAAGAGGACTTTGTGAAGGAAGTGTTCGATTTGGCCCAAAAAATCAAAGCTCCCAAATTTTTTAAGTTGCCTGAGACACCAAGAAATATTGCATTAAAAATAAACCCTGGGAAGGAAGTTGTTGTTTTGAATATGCGTTTGAGATTTACCTAAAAGTAACCCCCTGGTTTATAAATGATATTCAGCATTACATCAAGAAACGCTTTTTCTACAATTCCGGGGGACATTTGTTATATTATAAAAACATATATTGTAAGAACTTCATTCATCATCTTTACAATTATACATGTTCTTATATACCCCATCAGGCTGCGGGTATTCATTACGGTTTACCCACACAACACATAATGGTATAGGCTTTCGATAACCTATGCCCAGTCTTCCATACACCCACCATATATATTGTTTATAAGCACCAAACCTAGTGTTGTCCGCAACACGGGTTCCGGCAAACAAACCATTTTGAATTCATTCGAATTTGAAACACACGTATGATCTAAGCGAAATATACAGATCTTTAAAAAGACGTACCCCCGTCTGTAAATAAACAACGTTTAGCTTTCTAAAACTTTGTCGTGACAGAACAGAAAGTGATTGATGTAGCAAACAAGGAAGTAAAATACACGATAAGAAGATATTTTAATCAACAGAAACCTTGAAAATGACCGTCTGGAATATCATTATTATCACGACAACATAAACTGTCCGTTTCAGTGACTATAGTTTTACACGTTTTGCACTGGCACCACTCCACCTTACCAACACGATTTCCAACTTCGACATTGCAGATTTCTGCACCAACGTTGTTTTCTAAAGCTTCTATAGCTGCAGCCACTTCACTTTGACTCCGTTCCAGTTCAAACATGAAAGGAGATAAACCAAATTCTTCATCTTCATTAAATTCAACATCGCTTACATCAGAAGGGGAAGATGACATAACTACTTTAAGATAAGTTTACTACTGCAAGAAAGTACCGCGCCGAATGTTGTTGTCACGAATGACGTCAGAAGAATATTAGTGTCCAGACTACTTTTTGCGAAAAAATATCACGAAGTGAAAGTAGAAATGAATTGAGGCAAAATTGCTTTTTTCACGACTTTTAGAACCTTTAGAACATTTTTTGGCTGTTATACAGACATAAAATAACGTGATTTTACAAATTTTGAAAAATTACCGGATTTCCCCTTTAATGCAAACAATAAAATCATGCTAACACTAAGTGCTGGCCAAACAAATACAACATTTGGTGCCTTAGAAAAATGTTTTGTTAATTTAGCATAGCGGCCTTGTTAATTTGCTATTTATTTTTGCTAAAATACAATGCAATTTGTATATACCTATGTAGCCTAAAACAATTAAATTCATGTTCATAAGTGCAATTTGGTGTTTTGAATGTTACATGATTGTGTGTCCACACAATTGAACGAGCGACCCTGCATGCATGCTTCACTATAAATGTTGTACTTAAGGCCAGCTCAAATGCATCCAACATTTCATGCAACATTTTGGTTCGAATGTTGGATGAAAATTTGTTTGAATTTCGAAAGTTGAAAAATTCGAAATTTGCATTTGAGTTGCTTCATCCAACACGTTTCATCCAACATGACGTGTTCATTCATTTGACTTTTCACCATGGAGGACCTTGCAGCTATCATGATTTTAAACGAGTTATTGGATTCCGATGATGAAAAACCGACCAGGGCAAAAACACGAAACTGGCTGAAAAGAAGAAAAGAAAGAGGATATTTTACAAATATTATCTAAGAACTGATGACAGACAAGGATTTCGGGAAATGTTCCGGATGGATGTGGTTGATTTCGAATTTGTACTGAGCAAAATTTTTGACCTTATCTCGCCAAAGGAAAGAGTTGGTGGGACTACACCGATTGAAGCAGACGAACGACTGGCCTTAACCCTCCGCTATTTGGCCACTGGCGAGTCATTCAAATCACTAAGCTTCCAGTACCGCATTTCAATGAATGCAGTGTCTTACATTGTAAAAGGTTGCTGTAAAGCTGTGGTTGAACGTCTGACAGCTGATTTTATCAAAGTACCCGCAACAAAAGCGCAATGGCTTGAGGTTGCGGAAAAAGCCAAAGGAAAGAGTTGGAATTTCGCACACGCTCTTTGTGCGATCGACGGGAAACATGTAAGAATCCAAAAGCCAAACAATGGCGGATCAATTTATTACAACTATAAACATACACACTCTATAATTTTATGGCTATCGCAGGTCCGTCGTACGAATGTTTATATGCCGATGTTGGTTCAAACGGGAGAGTCAACGATTCTCGAATCTGGAATAGAACCGCCCTTCTTCAAGGAATTCAGAATGGAACAGTTGAGCTTCCGGCTGACGCAAAGCTTTCGAATGGTGAAAGCGCTCCCTATGTGTTTCTCGGGGATGACGCTTTCGCTCTCAAGAAATATATGATGAAACCTTTTCCTCAACAGGGGTTAAACGAAGAAAGGCGAGTTTACAACTACAGACTTAGTAGGGCTCGCAGAATTTCAGAAAATTTGTTGGAGAATATTTTTTCGTATCATTAATCTTGAGCCAAAATATGTAAAAGATGTATTCCTTATGGCACTTACACTCCGCAACATGTTAATCAAAATCCCTAAATCGCTGATTTGCTGATATTATCCTGAAAAATGGAGAAATTGCAGACGGAGAATGGCGCGATGAAATTCCTACGGAATCGCTTTACTCTTTAGAAGTTCCTCGAGGTGGGCACAATGCTTCTTTATATGCAAAATCTGTTAGAGAAACTTTTATGGACTACAGTTGACCCTCGTTTTAGCGAACCCTGAGGGGACCGAGCAATTTAGTTCGCTATAATGAGGGATTCGTTAAAATCGAACTTTTCAAAAATGGGTTTAAATCTGATAAATTCACGATTTTTTAGTACTGCTTAGTTTAATAATTATAAAGAGTTACATGAACAGTTACATAAAGAATCAAAGTCTATGAAAGAAATTTTCAATGGTTGTTTGTTGCTTTTTCGATTCTTGACATTTATCGTATACTAGATTGAACTGCTCCAGATGCCTTCTCATATTGAATGCTACCTCTTCCTCCTCAAAAAGACTGCATTTAAACAAAAAATATGTAAACAAGCAATTGAATAAAATTCAAAGATTGAATTTCGAATGCCGCTGATTCGATTTTGGTGATTCGAAGCATTCAGATTATAAAATGTGGTACTATTCGCTATTTCGAGGGTAAATCAGGCGTTGTGTTAAGATATTTTTGTTCGATATAATGAGGAATTCCTTAAAAGCGAGTTCGTTAAATAGAGGTATTTTATGAGAGCTTTGTTAGCGAAAATCAAGGGACCGAGACATTTTGTTCGATATAATGAGGAATTCGCTGAAAACCATGTTCGCTAAAACGAGGGTCAACTGTATTTCTTAAACGATGGGGCAGTAGAATGGCAATGGAAGTACTGTTAATTGGAAATAATGAAATACATTAGGAACGAAAATTTTCGGACGGAAAAACTTTCGGATTTTTTTTTGCCCGAAAATTTTTCAGTCCGAAATTTGTGTCTGCCAAAAGTTTTTTTGTCCGAAAATTTTGGTTTTTCTAATTTTCTTAAAAAAGGACCAGTGCATAGAAATTATATATAGGGTAATCAGAAAATCAATAAACTGCAGTTTTTGAACTTATTATTTTCGTTATTTTCACATTTGGCTGAGGCTAACTATAAAATTGGATCCGAAAGACCCATTTTTAGATCTTGAATATATGTACATAAATGCTTCTAGCATTCTTTTTGTGTCATTTCCGAAATCATTACTTTTGAAATTTGGTTAAAATTCGTTCAAAAGACTTCCCATACATTTTTTGACTTTATAAATCTTGTCCGAAAATTTTTCCGCTGAAATAAAAAATTGTGTCCGAAAGTTTTTCCGCCGAAAATTTTAGTTCTTAATGTAGATATGCTTGGTTACATGTTGCTACTTGTTTTTCACCCTTTCTGTTAAAAAAAATTATATAAAGTATACGAAAATAAAAACAAATATATCTAGTTATTGTTTATCATTTCCATATAACTTTGTCCTCCTTGTTCGGGCTGGCCATGATTGAATGATGCTTGACCTTGACCTTGGGTGGGAATATTGAAAGCCAATTGACCTTGAGCTCCTGTACGTTGATGGGATTTTGGAGTAAAAAGTGCGCGAGGTTTGGTGCGAAGGGTGGTTGCATAGGTTGAAAATGGTATTCAAACGGACTTATTTGCTCTCCTACTTCTAACATATCAGATGAAATTTCGGCTTCAAATAAAATGTCAGATATACGGTTTTCCGCTATTCTTTTATTGCGTTTATCCAAACTCGACAGTGTTCGTCAACATACAATGCAAAGTTAGATATCTTCGGAGCTATCGCGTCATTCTTTGGTGTTGGGGTTGGGGCAGCTGCTTTCGATGTTATGGCTTCTTGACATTAAGAAAGCAAATCCAACTTCTTTTCGGCAATCGACTTTTTCTTGGGTACCGGTGTAGTTTCTACCTCTTTCTCTGTTGACCCATCTTCTTGTAGATTATTTCGCTTCAAAGTATCCCTACTTTTTGCAGGGATAAATGGGACTAAAAACGACAGTTTATCGTAATGAACCCAGTTACTAATGTATAATTCGTCAGTACTCTGCTCGCTCTTGGTAGTCTTTTCTTTGCTCATTTCTCGTCCCAATTGTGGCCTCAAACCGTTTATCTTTTTTTTTATTGAAGCAGCTTTCCAAGGCTGTCGCGATCTCCGAGTATGCTATTTCTTTCATGTCTCGTTTTTGATAATCAGGGTGTTGTAGGCCCCATAAATCTAACATATCAATCAGTAGGGTTATATCAGCATCGCTCCAATCTTTTGACGCCTTTGTTTTGGAGTCCTTTTCTTGCTTTTTCCCTTTCTTTCTTTCAGCCTTGTTTTCGGTCGACTCAGTCTTTTCAGCATCCTTTTCCTTTCTTTGTTTTTTTCAAATGTTTCACCTGGTTGGTAGGTATCGTCTTCTGAATCACTGGCCATAGCTGCCATCCTGACTTTTTCTGCTACTTCTCGCTATTCACAAATGATTTTTTCCACACACACTCTCGATTTATTTATTTACAAGCACTCCATTGAAAAAAAATTCGAAAATTACGTAATTTACCTAGGAAATCGTAAAATGTTGGATGAAATTTACTCAAATGCATCCAACATGAAAATTCATGAAAATTGTGTTGGATGAAGCTGAAAATGTTGGATGAAAGTTTGACTGAGGTCAAACTTCATCCAACATCATCCAACATGATTTTTTTCTTCTTTTTTATTTTTGATAAATTTTGGTTCAACTCAAATCATGGAGGTAGAAATAGCTCAAATGCATCCAACATTTCATCCAACATTTCATCCAACATCAAAAATTTACGATGTTGGATGAAATGTTGGATGCATTTGAGACGGCCTTTACTTAACTGCCACTTTACTGTTTATAAAAATTAATAAGGAACTAGTATGGTGGCCGAAGAGTGCCAACAAGATATCGTAAACACAAACAAAAATAATCAATGTCAAAGTAAATATAAAATAAAACAAAAGTTATAATAGAAATAAAATGTTAGGTAAAACAAAATGTCAAAATCGCTGTCGCTGTCAGTCCTTAATATTCGTTTTCATCTTTAGTTGCGGAAGAATTTGTTTATAAGAAACAAATAAAGCTTGTATAAACTATTTTTTACTTCTCGTTTGATCTGTTTTTTAATAAACGCTGTTTGTTACAAATGTTCGGCTAAAAATGCAGCGTTAAATAGAGGGCGGCGTTTATCAGAGGGAGGTATTTATTAAAGGAAGTGCGCTATTCCATAAAAAGCCTTTTTTTCTCAGTCTCAGAATGGTTTCTTATTATATAATGTCTATTACAACCGTTGCTTTTATTTTTTTTGACTGGTGTAAAATCGAAGCATCGAACAGGCTAAATTGCTTGTCAGGTCATCAAAAACAACTGGGGGTTTGGAGTGCGTTTTAAGCCTCCCAACGGGACCACCGCCCTTTAACGCCCTCTGATGAAACAGCTCTCTGATTTAATTTTTCAATTGATCAAACTGATTGGTTTCAGTTTGATTTCATGAGAATTTAAACCAAACAGGATATTTTTAAATCGTAAACTTTTTAATCGACGACTTTTTAATGTGAGGCGAAGTAAATTTTATTTGAAAACTAAAGGCCGGCCTCCACTCACACGCGCGAACACGGCAATAGAGCTTTCGTCAGCGCAGAAATTTTGTACGCCTGGAAAGTTGAACTAGTTTCAACTCTTGCGTCAGGACGCTGTGGTCGCACCAATCGAATTCGTTAAAAATCAAAACAAACAAAATTTCCAGCAAACTTAATTTAAGATGACGGACTCACATGGCAAGCACATCGATTTGACTGGACTAACTTTTCTAATGTACCAACAACAACAGCAGCAGCAGCAGCAGCAGCAACAACAACAACAAGGCCAGTTGCTATTGCACCAACCAGAATTTGATGGAATTTCATGAAATTGAAGATGATTTTGCAAAGAAGAAAGCGAAATGAATAAAGGTGAACTGTTGATTAATGAAATTAGAAGCCGTCGTTGGGATACGGAATGTAGAGCCTATAAAGACAACTCAAAGAAGACAGAGGCCTGCTTTCAAGTTAGGAAACGGAGGTTAGTAACAGATTCTCTTTATAAGAACCTGAAAATTTGGCTTCAGTCTGAGGTGTTCTTATTTTTTCATTTAGATGATAGTGCCTAAAGAAAATAGATTTGGCAACGCGATCTGGGGCAGGCGAAAGCAAATATCTAACATGCAAACATTTTAAAAATCTACTTTTTATTCAGTGCAATGTTTCCAACAGGCCAACAGAATGCAACATTCCTACAACAACAGAGGCTGAAACACAAAATAATGACACTATATTAACACGACTGTCAACACCCACACTATCAGTCTCGTCATCATGCTCTGATATTTCAAGAAATTTAAGAAAACGTAAACACTCTGCTGATGAACTGTTCCTTCAAGAGTCAAAAAAAAAAGAAGGGAACAATTGATACACTGATTTCAAAAGCATTTGAGGATGATAAAAGAAGTGAGGTAGTGAGGGATGACCCTGAGTTATTATTTTGTAAAAATTTAGCATCAAGCTTGATGCTATTAGACAACAAAAGAAAAATGATGGCACAAATTGAAATACAACGAGTGTTGTTGAGACATCAATTTGGAACAGAGTAGCTCTATTATTTCATTATGATGTTATATAATTTTCAATTATATGGAAAAAACTTCAAAGCTTCAATGGGATAACCAAAATGATTTATTCTGACAATAATATACAAAATACCCTCTATTATATATACCACATGGAAGTCATACACTTTGATGAAAATGGTCAGCAGTACTTTGGATATGTTCCAATTGCCATGACAATGACCCAACATTAGATTTAAAGTAGTTCTTAAAGTTATTTCTTACAGCTTATTGCCAAAAGAGAATAGTTATTTGAACCAAGATATGTAATATCATTTAAAGCTTGATTAAATGAATCTTCATGCCATGTCCCAGGAATAAATTATAACTACTTTACCAGAAAAATTGTGGATAGAGAAACAGACAGTGGGGTCTGTTTCTCTATCCGCAATTTCTTTAGTAAAGTAGTCATAGTCACTTTTGTGTTCTAATTCCTTGATTAGAAAATTATGCAAAGCTATAATAGCTTTAGTAACTGCTGTAGCTGTGTCGACATGGGCAGAAATAGGTCTCCGAAAGATTCTAAAGCGAGATGTTGCAATTCCAAATGCATTTCCAACAATGCGACGGACTCGGGACAGACGATATTTGAATACACGTTCTTCTCTACAATTAAATTTTGACCAGGATACCGTTTCAGTAAACATGGTTTCATTGGAAACGCGTCGTCACCAACAAAAAAAAGGTTATAACGTCGAACTTTGATTTAATTTCGAGGTGGAGGAAATCTAGTGCATTATTGTCAATTGCAAATCCTAAATGACTACTAGAGAAAACACTACCATCACTAAGTCTTCCATAGTTTCCAATATCGACCATAGTAAACTCATAATTTGCATTTACAACTGCCATTAAAACAATGCTATGGAATTTCTTGTAGTTGAAAAACATTGACTCTCCTGTTGGTGGGCGCTGGATAATCACATGTTTACCACCGCCCGTAAGCAATTTGGAAAGTTCCATTGTCGTCAAATTGCTTACTTATTACTTTCCACTCTGATGTATTAGGGACTTTAATAAATTCCTTATCATGTAAAACGTTCCACAGATAGTTGCAGGTTTCCTTAATAATACGGCCGACGGTTGTATCACTCATCCTATAACTTGCTGATATTGTTTTAAACGAGTCTCCCGTTGCAAGATATCTTAATGTAATTGCACGTCTTAAAGATTCCTTTTGAATAAAAGGAGAAATTAATCGTAACAGTTCCTTAAATTTCATGGCAGACATTCGAAACATTTAAAAAAATATTTCTGCATCGAATAACTTTGCTTGCAGCGCCAAAGAATGAAACTCTCCTGTCTGATGACAATCAGAAAAAATCTTGCGAACCCCAAAACGATGCTTCCTTGGTCTATTCTTTCTCACAAAATAATCAAACTCGTCCAATTCGAGGTCGTAAATTGTAAAATAAAGTAGTTTTAGTAATTTCTTTTTGTTCTTTTTTCTTCTTTGCGTGGCCATCTTGCCCTGAATTGTTTTGATTTTTTTGAGCCCGACGCAAAGTTTAGAGAATAGGGACACCGCGCGTGTGAGTGGAGGCCGGCCTTAAAGTCAATTTTAAGTGAAAACTAAAACACTAAAAACCTACAAAGATTACAAAAACAAATAATTTGCTTAACTAATTCGGTATAAAAGATGTAAAAAAAACTCCATGAAAATTATAAGCTTGGTCCCTATTTAAAATGTCAAAAGTTTTTGCTAACGACATGTAAGAAACTTTGTGGACAGTAGTTATAAAGTTAAACGGTAGAAATTAGCTAAACAAAAAATGTAGCAACCCGAAATTACATATAGCTAATTTCGCCACAAAATTAACTGAATATTGCTCTTCTCGATCGCACGTATATCTGTTTATATTTCTTTCATTGTCTCTTACTTCACTATTAGCTCTACCAACAGCTAGCTATAGATGCGCCTTGGAATGAATATCCAACAACAAAATTCAACCTGTGATGTAAAAATACGATATAAAAATATTCCAAAAATAATGTATACAAACGTATACCAATCAAGTTTAAAAGTTTGCTACGACGATTAACAAGCTTTAAAGGAGAGGCGAACTGCGCAATAAAAGTTCACGATGACAGTGTTGATTTTGAAGACCAGAACCATCATAATAAAAAAAGTCCTGAAACAAAGACTAAGAATGTTTTGATATTAAAAATATTCGTAGACTTATAAAGATTTGAAGTTTTTCACAAAAAATGGTAAATTTTCACCTGAAACTTTGCAGAACGACATCAGATTAGACCAAAAATATAAAACAGTCTGTTAAAAATACCAGTTTTGTTTACATCTTTTATTTTTACACATTTGCCAAACGGAGGGCTAAATTAAAAACAATGGAATATAATTCTCCTTATTGTGATGGTCACGGGTCAATACGCACAAAATAATGTGAAAAGAAAATATTAAGATGTTGAACAACATGTGACGAATATAGTTTTATTATTTTATACTACTGAACATATTGAACAAAAATTGATTTACTTTGTGAGTAAAGATAAAGATAGTAAAGATTCGTGAATTAAGATAAAGCCACCATATTGCGCGTTCGATTTGTTGTTGAATGTTTCCGGTCTGTATATTTATTCAAATTCGAAGCTCGTAGTATGTTGTGGAAAAGGGACCTAAAACATGAAAAAAATATTGTTGTTGGTCATGACATATTTCTTAAGTTCAGAGAAGTTTAAACGAAGGTTATAAAATGCTGTTACTACTATAGTACGTAAAATATTCTTGGTTATCTCAAGTCGAAGATCTTACTTTTGTTGTTTACTGGTAAATACATCCAAATCCTACTTATTTTCATCCTATATAGCCATGAAAACTCTGTAAAAATGTTGTTAGGAGGATATATAGATACTTAATTGTGAAATATAGTTATTTATTTTTTATTATAGTAGTTACCTTTTAGGATTTAGAAATCTATAAATTATTTTCTCTCGCTTAAAATTTATTTTCTGGCTGTCACAAAATAATTTTTTGTTCGCCTCTCCGTAAATGGAGGCAACAAAGTCACTTTGTTTTGAAGTCTACGCGATTCTCACCTGCATGTTAGTCCTGGATCGTTCTGCTGTAAAGTTTGCATTTTACACCAGTTGCCTATAAGTGAATTTCCATGCAGTCTTCGGCTATCCATAAAGTCGTCTGTACGAATGCTTTAGAAAAGTCCTAAAATAAAACAAATAAATAAAATAAATAAATAAAATAAATAGATAGATAGATAGAAGCATAAAGTTTTTAATTGTCAAGCAATACAACGTGTGCTTTGTTTCTAATACTTTATTTTTATAGTATCGTCTCTCAGTGTAATAGATATATATATATATATATAATTTCTTCTTGCCATTGTTATAATAACATAACAAGCTTTTGTGAGATTCTCCACTGTAACTTAAAGATAAAATATGCCATACTTTGCAAGTTTGAATTTTCCTGGTTTTGTTAATTTGATCACAACTGCCATTCCATCGCCATTCCATCAATTATCATTACACTATTGTGATCTAGAGCCACGAGTTCATCCTGATCAATGATTCAACATGATGAAGAATAGATGATTTGTCAGTATAGGTCAGAGGTTGTCCGTCGTTTGAAAATAGAGGCCTTGGAGGAACTAAGAATTCAAAGTTGCCAAGCTTTCCTCTAAATCGCGTTCTGGTCTTTTGCGTGCTGTAACTAAAAACCTGGTAACCAAAGTTTTTTCTTTACGACCTCACACAACCTTCTCCCCATCCTTCTTTTTGATCTTCTTGTTATTTTAAAGGACTTTAAATTAAATTTCTTCATAGGAGACCATACGAAACACCTTCCATAAAATCGTGTTGTTATGAATTCATCGGCCACAACTTTGGTGATTTAAAACTTGCTTTGCAGCGAAGATGGCAAAGTAGCTTTTGAAATAACATTGAACACAACATCATGATTATCATGAAATCCAAATTCACACTCTTTCATTACTGAGAACTGACAACTTTGTGTTCTGTGCAATATGTTTCTGAGTTAAGCCAGTTAATTGGTAGTGGCACGTTTTGTAATCTGTACTAATTCCTTGAAGCTTGCAAAACTCGTCAGATAATAAAGCAAGTATTGGCGAAACTAAGCAAAATCGATTTAACGCTGGCTTATTTTGTGTTAGTCCAACCACGCCACAACCACGCCCAGGGGCGGATCTAGGATTTTTTTTGACTGGTGTAAAAAAGTCTCAAAGAGGCTTCACCGCCCCCCACGGTAATTTTACAACGTTTGGGGGCGTTGTGAGCCCCCCAACGGGTCCAGGAAGCCAACGCCCTTTAACGCCCTTAAACGGCTAAAATAGCTTAAAATCATCTCTCAGACTCATCTTTGCTAAGTAGGTGTAAGGTGGCTTTTTTAGTTTTTTAGCTGACGAAGATTATATTTTGGAATGTTTTTTGTACAACTTGAGTAATTTAAATGTTTTTTTTTTAAATTTTGGTGTCATGCCTTATTACTTTTAGGGAATTTATATACGGGGACATTTAAACAACAGATAATAATATACAAGATTTATTCCTTTTTTTATCAAGACTGTTACACTTTTAATCGTCGTTCAGGATATCTAACATTTTAAGTCTTTTTGGATATTTTATTGCCAGCATATCGATTACGTCATCTAAATTTATTTTCATCTCGTTGTGGATATTTAGCAACACCAAGCCATTAAATCGATCCTGAACAAAAGTTTCAAAATTTTAATTAAATGCACTTAATGTGTTGTTTCACAATCAAAACAGATAACTCAATAAATTAAGATACACGACAAGATTAAAAATGTCACATTCTCCTTAATACGCAACGTTATATTGTAGAAACATACCTGGGTCATCGAGCTTCTTGAATATGTCTTTACTCGTCGTAGCGTTGATATAGATCTCTCACAAGAACATGTCGTTACTGGCACTACGGGAAGAATATGTAAAATCTTTAAGATATTTGGGTACAACATAAAACAAGAAGCCCTGCGGCTTAAAGATTTCCGCCATTAGCAATAATCTGAAAAAGATATAAAATCGTGACTTGTCACGATTTTATGAGGAAACAATCCATCTTCGGGAACTTTAAATTTTTATAAATACTCTGTCGTTATAATTATCTTTCACCAAAAATATCCAGCCTAAACAATTCCTCTTTAAATTAAAACTCATGAATAATTAATTAGTTCTGCTGAATACAGCTTTAGTCTACGTGCTTGCGAAATTGTACAGAAGGAAATGACGTAATTATTAAAGGGAAACGTTAATAACATCATGGCGCATTATAAGACGATCTTCATTATGCTACACTGCACGAGCTTTAACTTTCGATAGCATATAAACTTTAAAATGAAGTATTGTTCATTGGATAATAAAACAATTTGTTGCACTATTAGGATTCTGATTGGCTTAAAACTCATTTTAGCCTCGTTCTCAGAAAAAAATCTGTCAAAACGAGGATTTAAGCTTTAGCCTGGATAAGTTTTAGGCGTCCAGGCTCTGGGCTGTCTCTATCTATCTCTCTATCTCTCTCTCCATCTCCCCAGGCGATTTTAAAGATTCCGCCTTCGCCGGCGGAAATCAAATATGTTCAGCTAATGCATTATTAATTATTTCTAAGAAATAAAGCTGAATGTTTACTTGCAATGTATAGAACTTTCTCTTTTAAAAACGCAAGCAATAAATTACTTCTTACCTCTTAAACCTTTGCCATTTAAATTCATTGTTGCTGACGTTTTGTCTTTTTTCACGGTGGTAGGAGGTATATACAAAGTGATTTGCCTCAAGTAACCCAAATGGCATTTTTCTCACCTCACCAATTCTTGACTACATAATGGTTATTCATTCGCTCGTATATTCTGTACTTGTTCTTGGGGTAATCAACCCATTATCAAAACTTCCATGGATGTCATCTATATCATGAGGGTATACGGTTTTAATATTTTTCCCAATAACTATTGCAAGAGCAAGCATATCCATTACAGAGCAGAATCTTGTATTTTTTTATTTCCTGTAAATTCATCAGCAACATCATGAGGAAATATTGATGCAAAAAGTCCTCTTTCATTACGAGGAAAGTTCTCCATAATCTTTTTGTCAACATTATGTGAAGCATAGAAGTTTGAATGTAAACGCAGCTCAATCGAAACGGCAGCTCGAAGTAGATAGCAAAGGCTCTCATTTCCAACAATTAATATTGAAACAGAATTGTATAAACAATTGCCGTTTCCAGTAGATCTAAATAAAAATGTTTTTTCTATTATTTATAGACGATAGTTAGCTACAAAGTTTTCTGCAAAAACAAAATGTTAAAATGAAAAAATAAAACAAACAAATAAACTATAATAAGTCTATATATATTATTGATTAGACGCATTTATTGAAGATAAAAGATAAAAGTTCAAATATAAACAAAACCCAAACGGCGTTTTATACGCGACGGACGTTGGCGGCCGTTATTCTAGTTTATTTTAATAATGGTCGTAAAAATCAGAGAGCAAAAGGCTCACAGAGATGCACCTTAATTTTTTGAGCAGAATTTTTGCTGGTGTATTTACACCAGTACACCATAGCTAAATCCGCCCCTGACGCCACCACTGACATTAAATATTAAAAGAAACATTATACTATCATAATAAAACTTAAAAAATCCATTTTTTAAACGTTCAATAAATACTTTATTGGTGGCAAACTTATAGCATTCACTATGGTATATTGCTGTCCTTTCTTGCAAAATCTCAACAGTAATACTATCTTCACTTAAATAAATGGACTTGTCATCGTATTTGACCCTGTCTGTTGCTGCATATATCAACTTTCGTAAACTTTCAACTTTTGGATTGCTAATAATGTGAAAAAATATACAAAAATCTTTACAATTGTCTGTCTAAAATAAATATCATATTCTGTTCAATCTAGCGATAGCTTTAAACCATTCAAATACGATGCACTTAGAAGATATAATGCCTAGAATTACCTTTCTCTTTCGATTGTCTTCCTGGCACAATACATTTGAACAATCTAATAATTTCTTCCTTTTATTTTCTCTTTCAGAATCCATTTTTACTACTCTTTTTCTAATCTACGCCATACGTTAATCTAATATATACTAGGGCCTTGTAATAATTTAATGAAAAAACAGAAACATTCGATTCAAAGGAAAAGAAGAGATGCGTGCTGCAAATAATAGCATTGAATTATTGCTACATACTATGTTCTATTTTTATTCATATGCCATGCTACTATACTATGTCTGCAAAATTTTAGGTTCTTACGTGAAAAAACTTTATTCTGGCCCATACCAACAGAAAACTTTATTATGGTTTTTCTTTTGAGCCAAAATAACTAAATTTTACCCCGTCTAGTACTTGTTAGAGCGTATAAAAATTAAATATTTTCATACTAGCCTATTTAATAATTCTTCGAAAACTTTATTTCATAGTTTACCCACTGGTTTTAGGAATTTTTTAAATGCAAATATCTCCCTTTGGCTTGATTTTTGCCGGATGGTTTATCTTTTTTAACTTATGCTTTATATATGATTTTTAACTTTATCTAAAAAAACTGCTTTTAAAACGCTTTATCCAGAGAAATTTTTTCGTTACATTTGAACCCTCGCTAATAACAATATCAGCATTTCCATATTTTTATTGTCTCATATCTAACATTTTTTATCTAGTGAAAAGAGCCCAGGATAATCATGGAAAACAAACCACAGCCGTCTAAGCTACCTGATAATGCAAGCAAGTTTAGAATATTTATTTTTAAAATGATTGACAGTAAAGTGTTTGGAGCAGCCATTTTGTGTGTAATATTAGTGAATACTGTAATTTTGATCATTCAAACAGACGAAGAGATTAGTGTAAGAGGAGGTATGTGAATTGTTGTATGTGAATTGATGTAACTAAGCAGCCTTTCTAATTCACATTGGCACTCAGCAATTGCTGACGTAATTGCCAATGTTTTAACAAAAAATCTTGGTTTACATTGGCAGATTTGGATGTAACTTAAAATTATAAAAATATTGCTCTCATTTTCTAGCTAACTGTTTTTCATGTTTGTGAGCGCATGATCACAAAACAAAATATAAGCTGTCGATGTGAAACACAAGTTCTCTAACGTGAAGCAGGCCTGGTTTCCAATGTTACATGAGTTAGACGCATTGTCAATTTTTGCTGACGTGATAAAAATTGAGTTAGAAAAGCTGATTTAAAGAAATCTAAAATTCTTAGCATACTATGTATAACATCATATACTAATATGCTATAACAATTCATTCAGGTTGGTACTTCTCTGTCATTGATAATGTTTTCCTTGCAATTTATATTGTGGAGCTTATTTTAAAGTTGTACGCATTAAGATGGAGTTACTTTAAGACTGGCTGGAATGTGATGGGTGAGTTGCCTTGAAATCTGAGAATGTTTCCCTCATGTTTTTCTGTTTCTTTCTTCAAAACAATTTAAATCTGAATTACCATTTCTTTATGTCCTTATATTAGTTTAGCAATTTTGTTAAAGGAGAACTAACATTTAAGATTAATAACTCTTTTTTTGAATTCAATCACTTTGGTTTAAATGTAGGTGTTTGCTGTTCACAGCCAAAAAAAGGTTTATAATATTTGTAACACAAGACTGATGCCGATCCTAAAAAAGCTAGAAAGTCTGGAAATTAAAAACTGTCCTGGAAAGTCTAAGGATTTGCTATAACTGTAAAGACTTGATTAGGGCTATTGTAAGAGAAACAAATTAAAATTTTTTGTCGTTGTATGTTTAAAAAAATAACAAAACAGCTAGTGCTTACGTTTTAAGCTCCATTTACAAAACCAAATAACTTCTGTGTAGGAAAGCTGGTTTAAAATCAACCTGAATAATATAACTAAAATGTTTTTTAGTTCTTTTTGTTTTTAGTTCTGGTAAAAGTTACGGAGTAAGTTATAAAACATATGAGTGACAAAAATATGAATTTCAAAAAGGCACCTTTAAACAAAACTATTAAGAATTAGGGAAAAACAATTTTAGACATACATCTGTTTTGGTTAGGATAATTGAAACAGTTCAGTCGTTTTGTAAACAAGACCCTAAACTTTAAGGAGGAGGTTAAATTTTCTCTACCTTATAAATTTCTGTATTTTTCAATTTATGGAAAAAAGTCATACTAACCTGTAAATATTTTTTAATTTAAAAAATGCGCTCTTTCCCCTACAGTATCCTTAACCCTATTTATACTTGGGTGGGGTATTCCACCACTTAACAACTCTTTTGTTACAACTCCGAAAATACTATTCCAACAGGGTTAAAGCTTGTTGACTTTTATTATTTTTCTATTTGACAACTTTTTATGAGAAAAAAATTGGGAGTTGTCATAGCAACCATTTGGCTTAATGATGTGGTCCCAGAAAAAACCCTGATTTTTTCGATATTGTTTTTACCCACTTTCTGTATTGTTTTAAAGGGCAGGAGTATAACAAAATTCACATGCAATCAATCCAATCGACTAATAATAGTCAGCAGCAAAGCAGTTCTTAGAAAAATGATGATGTCACAGCAAAATTAATGATGTCAGCAAATAATTATGCCTCCAAATTAATCTCTTTTATGCTATATTGTATTCCTGCTGAGTTTCATCAACATAGCTTAAGCTATTTAAAAGTTATTTGAGGTGGTTAAATCCGTGGTTAGACGCGTTTTTATCACACTTTCCGCAGTGCAGGTAGTGAGACTAGCTTACAACCTCGTCCTCAGGGCATCTTGTATCTTTTCTGACCCCTGGGCGGCGATACGAACATGGCCCTGGAGGAGGCTGGTCCGATATGAAACCTGATTGGCGCGGATATGTCACATAATTATTGCGTCATACAAAACATTTTGGCGAGGCGGCGAGTCTGTGACGAATAGGAGGAAGCTGTTCGTATTAAAATGGCGGAGGAGCTGTATCAGTATCATGTTTTTTTTCAAAGTGAAAAATTTAATATAAAGCATTACTAAGCAATGAGAGTATAAAATAAGACATCATAAAGTAATACTGCTTACATGGAAATATTTCAATAGCTGGGAAGGTTAATAAAACTAGAAAAGTAGCTAGCTAGCACATTATAGCTACCTAGCAAACTATCAAGATAAGAACAAAAGAAAGAAACTCAACTTGTTTCCAAGTGGCCAGGTTTAATTTGCAGCTTTATGCAAAGAATGACGTTACATAAAAGTACTAGCTGAGAGACCTAGTGCGCCCATGTCCTTTATAGACAAAATAATTTTGCACAAAATATCGAAAATGTTTTTTTTACAAAATATATGTATCATTACGTTTTAAATTATATCAGGTTGTTATTAGTGGGCATTTTTTATTATTTATATGTTTTGGTTACCATAAAAAATATAAAAAGCCAGTAGGTTAACCGTCGGAGCCATTTTATCATTGACTGCACACTTACCTAATTCAAGAAAATTCAAAGTGCAATACTCTAAGGTGCCAAATAAACGTCCCCCCCCCCCGTTTATTAATTTTCATTTTTTTTCCCACCCCCCCCCCCCCCCCAGACCTTATTTAGACCCCCCATTTATTAATTTTGGAGCTCAAGGAATCTTACTTACCATAAAAATTTGAAAAAAAATCGAGTTTCACCGTGCCCATTCTAGCGTGTTTTTTGGTGTCTGATACTGCCATTATGTCAAACCAAACCGAATGTTTTCTTGCCTCGTAAATTTTGTCACTGCTTTGGTATATTTGAGACATGGCTTTTGGTCTATTGCCGTGGATCTTAGCTTTTTTAGGTTTGTTGATCGAACGCACAAAGAATCAAATCTGGTGAGTTGCAGTGCAATGGCTTCTGTGTTATACTTTTAGCAAATCTGTTTTGTGATACAAGACATTGTGTCTTCTCTTTCGAATGAAGCAATATAATGTCTTCTCTTTCGAATGTGGGAGTAAAAGTGCTTAGTAATTTATTGTTTGGCTTCTATGTTATACCTTTTCGGCGAATCTGTTTTGTGTTAAAATACAATGTCTTGTATGTCGAATGTAAGAGTAAAACTGATTAATTTAGTGTAATTTTTTTTATAGAACAATATAAAAAATTGTCTTCTTGTGCAAGCATGTCACAAAGAAAGTTCAAACATATTTCCCACCACCCCCATTTATTTGAACCCCCCCCCCCCCCCCCGCGTTTATTAAAGTTTTCAGAAACTTCTCACCCCCCCCGTTTATTTGAACCCCCCCGTTTATTTGGTACCTTAGAGTAACTTCGGTAAAAAAATAAAGCTATTGACTTGAAAATTGTTATGGAGTACTTTCAGACCAATCCGATAAAAGATAATTTTACACGAGGCATAAAAAAATTACACAGCCATTTTGAGGAAGAGAAATGGTAGGAAGATTTTCTTAAACTGATTCTTGCTAGGCCTTTTTTAACACGCTATGAAGGAATTTTAGAAAATCGAACTCAATCAAATTTTAAGTCACACTTTGATTGAGCGCTCAATCTGGCATATGGTTAAATCCAGGATGTACTGAAGATAGTGGTAGATATTGAACAGCTCACCACTGTCATATATTATCTCAAGAGTTTTAATACTAATTACAAAGCAGTGAACATAAAAAAATAACAAAAAAAGTCTAAACCAGGTATATATATAGTATATATAGCGTCCCATAACTTCAGTAAAAATTAAAATATTGACTTGAGATTTGGTATGATTTTAGATTGGTTTGATGAAATTGAGCCAAAAAATAGTTCTATTATCATCATACTTTCTGAGTTTCAGAATTTAGCCCTTTTCAGAGACGCTGATAAGCCGTTTTTGACAGCGACTAAGATACAGGTTCAGAAAATTTTAAAAGCTATAACCTCAGAAATAGGTCAGATAAGATTCAACCTAAAATTATGCCAGTATAGGAGAAATTTAGTTGCAAAGAATATCTTTTTGCTGATATTATTTTTGTGATTGGATGCTCTTATGAGAATACTGAATTAATCTTCACGGTTAGCTAGTTTGGCATTTTAAATATTTTCCAAGCAGAATGATAACAATAAATAGATGTATATATCAATTCAAAATCGATTTTTGAACAGCAGCAGAATTTTGATCAGTTCTAAAAAGTGCGACTTTGTGGAACTATTCCCCAAACATTTTTTTCTTTTAAGGTAGCAATACTTTGCTGTTGGTAAATACATTGAATCGACAAAACAGATCACATGCGGACTTGTCGATTTCAATTTTCAAACCAGCATAATGCTTTCGATAAAATTTTTGGATTATTTGTTTTAAACAAAAAAACCCTTGTATTTTGTATATCTGTGTGTGCAATAAAATGTGAGCTTGTTGAGTAAAAAATAAAAAAGCTGTAAGGCGTTTTAAAAACATATCATTAGGAAAAGAAAAAGCAGAATTTATCAGTAATGGGTTATTGAAGCCTTTTTCACCCAATATAACTGCCAACAGTGAGTCCACCATATACGAATTCAGTTTCAGTTAACTATTGTTTAAATAGATTTTGTGCAGCAAAATCTTGGTCATCATATAAAAGCAGTATTATAGACACATATGAACTTACAGTAAATGAGAATTCTAAAGTTCAGCCAAAATGAATAAAAAATGTAAATGGTAATATAAAGTTAAATTTCTGCCTAGCTACTTTCAGTTAGGCACCTAGAATGACACGACCATTTGAAAATTATGTAGCCATATTTGCACCTCAGAGAACCAACGAAGTGCTATGGTCAGGTGGGCAAATCATTTACCAATTTCCAAGATTCCCCTAGCTACAGGTTTTGCAACCCAGTGCTTGCTAGCCAACCAATTCAGTAAAATACACATAACTAAATTGCTTGAATTTCTTCAAACAGCAGCCTAAATAACATGACTGTATATTTATACATTTAGAAAACAATCAAGGGCAATATGCGAGCAGTTTGTGTGTTGCGTATGAGAGGAATCAAAACAAACTCGCCGCACGTATCTGTGACGTAAAACGCCGAGCTCGCTTAGCTCTGCAAGGTTATATATGAAACTTTGGTTAATTGGGACAAATCTCATTAAATATTACACACAGAAAACTGTGTATTGGAGGGTCACGTGACGAGGCCTCCTCCAGGGTCATGTTCGTATCGCCGTCCCGGGGTCAGAAAAGATACAAGATGCCCTGGGGACGAGGTTGACTAGCTTAATTATCAAATGTGGGGGGAAAGTGCATTTTACAAATTTGGCAGTACACGAAATGCAGGAAACAACATTTTCTGCATCTTGCAACTTTGTTAACATAATACACTTAAACACATCAATACCTGAGCCTGCAATGACATTTTCTTATTCAAGCTTTATTGGGTTGCACCATAACTTATCTGAGCCAACAGCTGGTTTTAAAGAAGAAGGTGTGTCTTCGGTGGAATCCCACTGTTATTTCTGTGATGTCTAGGTGGAGTATTAATATCATATAACATGAAAAAAGGAGGCCTGAAAGAAAAATAAACAAAAAACAACAACACAAAAATGCATATGTAAATAGGCTTTATTTGTATTATTAGATCATGTAACAACAACATAAACAACAACAGATAAATACAATACAATAAAAATGGCAAGATTATATAGCTAATTAAAAACAACCTTACAACACAATAACCTACAAAAACGAAAGAATGAACACTGATTTAGCACAACATTCAGTCAAAAAATATTTAGCCCTATTAGCCTAATAGCAAGAAAAACACTGTTTTTATTTTTCGGTAACCATTTCTGGCTCAGACTCTTAAAATGTTGAATCAAACTTGAAAATACCTTTTAGCTGTTATGCGATAATTACTATAAATACTTGAAATTTTTAACAAAACAAAATCATTCAAGAACAGATATCATTAACTACATTATTACACGTTTTTGTGTCCATCTGGATGGGGTTGTAATAAGTATTATATGCTAAGCCATGTTCGCCATGTTGGTAGAACCACAAACATTTTTCAAGTCTATCAGCATGACAACTTCTTTAGTGAAAATGTGAAAAACTTTTGTCATTTCACCCATTAAATAAAGCCATGCCTTTTTCTTATTCGAATTGTATATAATTAGCACCATTTCCAGGAATTATTTCGATACGAGGCTCGAGATTTTACACCAAAACATCATAAAGTCTTGTCAAAGTCTTCCTCCCAAAACTAGTGTTCTCTTCCTTGGCCTTGTGGCATGTTAAAAAATCGTTTGGAAAGTGTCTACTGCCAGAAGCTTCGAATCTACAAAAGTAAAGTAAACATACAAAGTTGTTACGAAGTCAACAAATTGTTATATACATTACACCTTTACCAGCTACAAAAAGTAACCAGCTGACTAGCTATTCGATTTATTGTGATGTTATAAAATGACTTGTTACTTAAATAAAAAAGAAACCCAAGACAACATAAAGCTCTTTTGAATTTGACACAAAGTTTTTTCAAATTTTTTGAAATAGCACAGCAATAGAAAGCAATTGTGTACCTTACTCTAAGATCAATGGAATTAAAAGTAAACAGATGTACCTGAAAGTGTAGTCATCGAGTTAATGCTATTATTTTTGTAAAGTCAAAGCCTGTTTTTCTGCCAAACTGCTTTCTTCTGCAATTACAGGCGACACAGAGAATAAATGTCTTCCAGTAATGTTTCTTCTTTTTCGCGTGCAAAATTTTAACATCGTTGATTTTATTGCTTCTTACAGCAGACCCTACGCGTTCCCTCATGTTCATTGCTGAAGCCATGATGAACGGAAAGAATTGAAATAGGGAAATCTCAGCCTATCTTGCCGAGATTGTCATATGCTACGGTCAACGGTTAAAATAAACAATTGTCCTTGTAAGGTGGACTTTCTGTCGACCTATAGAAAACTGCCGTAAATTTACCTAAAGTCGGCGAAAAGCACTCCACAGTCGGCGAGATGTGCTTCTCGCCGACTTTACCAAATTTTACGGTAGCCTATGGAGTCACTTGGAATAGGCCTTAAGTATGAAATAGGACATAATATTAAATTGGTACCGTAGCACTAGGAAAAATCTTACAGACTCGGCAAAGCACCGTGAAGGAGATACTGCTACAACATAATATAAAAAATCGAAGTGAAAGCGGAACCTAATTGTAACGATTCTAGAAAGCGCGGGGAGGCTAAATTTATCCTTAGGCGAGTGCCGAGTTCGCCAATGTGTGAATCCGCCCCTGGTTATTTAGGGGAAGTGCTCTTGTCTTGTTGGAATTAAATAATTATTATCATTTCTTTTTTTGTTCTTGTAATTAACTATTATTTTTGAGGACATAAGAGCCAATATCTGTAAGAGTGGGGCAGTTGGGGCAACTTCTGATAGTATTTTGTTTTTATTTAGAGATATGTTGTAATATTAAGTTATGTGCCCTTCGATAATCCAAAATCGATAATCTAGGAATCATGAAGAGATGTGGGTCTTGCTTTTCAACATTGCTCCCTAAATTAGACAGGGCAATGTAAATTGATTTTAGGGGTCAACTTTGTACCCTAACAAAATTAAACGCCAAGATCTCATTTGTCGCTCCCAAACACCACCCATATGGCTTGCTGTAGGATTGTTGAAATCCATACCAATCCAATTTGTGTTGTTTCTGAGAAGAAATTAAGCAATCTTCCGTTGTTCCTTTTTTTGATAGCTTTATTCAGTTCTACTGAAGCACCAACAAAATTTGTGCCGTTGTCAGACCGCAAACGACATACATCGCCTCTTCTGCTAATAAAATTTCGGGGGGCCATGATGAAAGAATCCGTCTCGAGACTGTTTGTGCTTTTCAAATGAATTGCACGACTACAGAAGCAGATGAACAAAGCTCGTAGCGTTTAAGTTCTTTTCTTCCTTCTTTGATCAAAAAAGGACCGAACATGTCGAGTCCTGAATACGTGAAAAGTGCCGCTTCTGAACAGCGCTCATTAACCTTTACTTTCTTGACTTCAACGTCGTCACAATGAACTACATTTCCCTTGTATCCCAGTTGACTGAAGATTGCAGCAGGAATTTTTGTCCCGATAACCAACCTTCGTTTTTAACAAAGTCTTGGACAGTTTGATCACGTAATGCATCGTCAGCTTTATGAATATGCTGTACTCTATTCGCCACGAACAAATGAAACTTCATTGACTGATTTGTTAAGAACCCGGCACAACTTTGCTATATGTCCAGAATACCTCAGACGATAATCTAATGTTGAGTTCCTTTTTTGTGGGTTGGTGTTTGGGTGGTGTTTATTATTTGGCACTTTGTACGTAGGATCCTTGAATGGCAGAAGAAGTTGATAATGTAGAGATAGAGAAATGTTCCTTCTGGCGCAATGCACATCTCGCGCACGCGCACACAGTGACGTCACAACAAATCCCTGATAATCCAGTACCATGCGGTACCATGTAGTGCTTAACCATGGAATTCAAGGGGTAATTCCCTAGTAAGTGATGACGTCATGAAATCATACAAATAGGAGTAAAATTCTAGCGCAGGGGTAATTCCCTAATGATACTAATGATCATTAAAAATTAACGCATGCGCAATAAAGACACGCTAGGTCGAGCAGAATGAAATCCTCCGACAAAACAAAAAACTCTATACAATAAAGAATTGAACACATATACCGTGAAACAATTACGTGAACCGGGTATTACAAGCTACACAAGGCTGAATTGATTTCTTTGGAGGACGTACCACAGATACCGGCCAGAAGAGCTGGACAACGAAAGCCGGTCAAGCCCGTGACTATAGTACCAACGCCAGAGGCCATGGACATTTTTGAGGGACAGGAAATGTTGAAAAATCGTTCGATCGTGAAAACTAGGATGCGGGGATGGTACAACTGGCTAGTTGATACTGTCCCAAATCCTATAAGGGAGGGGGTTAAAAGCAGCCTTTAAACGTAAGGTGATGGGGCTCTATAACAGGACAGCCAACATAGGACCTATGCTTCATGACGAGGTGGAAAAAGAGGCCAAGGAAGACTATCTTGAAGATATCCAAAATCTCTATAATCAGCCGGGGCAAGATTTTACACCCTAGGAACATAACATGCTCACCACAGGACCTTCCGAAGTTTCCGCATTCCTGGCATAGGAGGGGCCGACGTTGACGGGTATATAGGAATGGTGAGACCCAACGTGAAAACCTTGGTTGGGGACCAGGTGGAAGATATGGGGCCAGCGAAGGTACAGCTGTCACTATGGATTATGTGGAAGAAGCCATCAAATATAGAGGGGGCCAACGATGAGGAGTATATCGAGGCGAAGAAGGTCTTCCATAGTAATATGGCCTCAGTCTTCCAGGGTAGCAACGTAGATGACATACTGGATATGATGTTTGCTCAGGTTAAAACACATGTGGAATATCCAGCATTACCTCAGAGTGGCTTTGCGATCAGTCGAATCCTGCATCTCGATGTAGACTTCCACAAATTGAGACTAACAAGAGGTTCATCGTACATCGAACTACCTAAATTGTTAGCCTCAAAGAAGGCAATTATTAATCCAAAAAATGAGGATGAGGAGTGCTTCAAGTGGAGTATAATAGCATCCTTACATCATGAGGAGAATGAAAAAGACCCACAAAGAATCGGCAAGCTGAAACCCTACGTAGACCTTTATAACTGGGAGAGTATAGAGTTCCCAACAAGTATCAAGAGCATATACAAATTTGAGGCGAATAACCCTGACATTGCGGTGAACGTCTTGTATGTGACGGGAAAGAAGATCAATATCCTGAGGCGATCAGTGCACAACGGGCGTACCAGGGTGGTGAATCTATTGTACATCACAGATGATAAAAAGACCCACTATACAGCCGTCAAAAGTCTATCGAGGCTCCTGGGCAAGGAGATCTCGAAAAATAGGAATGCAATGCACTTCTGCATAAACTGCCTACAAGGCTTTCCCACAGCTGAATCGATGGATAAGCATTATAGGTACTGTAAGGACCACGAGGCTGTAAAAATCACGATGCCAACAGAGGCTGAGAAATGGCTATTCTATAGAGATGGCCAACAACAATTCAAGGTACCCTTTGCTATATATGCAGACTTCGAGAGTTTACTCATCCAAGTAGAAGATATAAGGGGGACCAAGACGAAAAGGCTAAGCAAGCATGTACCGTCCGGCTGGTGTACCTATAGTACCTTTGCCTATGAGGATGTACCAGATCCACTAACAGTGTACCGTGGTAAGGATTGTGTGACGCGGTTCGTCAATCATCTGGAGGACGAGGTTAAAAGACTATATTATACCTACCCTCGGCAGGACATGCTGCCTCTAACAGAGGTCCTAAAAAGAGAACATGACGAGGCATCGAAATGCCATATCTGCCTAAGGGCATTTGATGACTGTGAGAATAACCGCAAAGTCAGGGACCATTGTCACTACACAGGGTTGTATAGGGGCGCCGCGCATAACAGCTGTAATTTGAAGTATAAGATACCCAGTCATATTCCCATCATATTCCACAATCTCTCGGGGTACGACGCACACCTGTTTATCCGAGAACTGGGCGAGAAGTACGACACCCAGGACATTGGTTGTATAGCGGAGAATGCTGAGAAATATATCAGTTTCAACGTGAAAATCAAGGTACCCCTTGGAGGTATGGAGTATGGTGATGGCGAGACATACAAGACCATAGAGATACGGTTTATCGATTCCTGTCGGCTCATGCCCTCAAGCCTGGACAAATTAGCAAGCAACCTGATTGGTACAAACGCCGCCGGTATGAAATGCCATCAGTGTGCAGATACCTGTCTTGAATTCCAGGACATAGACGCCGAATACATGGCAAAATTCTGGTGTAAAAATTGCGACTCAAATACCACGAAGAAATTAAACAGGTAGCAGGTAAAGGCAAACGTGCCATCCATGGCCAAGTTCATCGACGAGGACGATGTATTCCGGCTAATGCTTCGAAAAGGTGTCTATCCATACGAGTATATGGACGATTGGCAGCGATTTGAGGAATTGGAGCTACCTCCCAAGGAGGCATTCTACAGCAAGCTGAATATGAAGGGCATCAGCGACAGGGACCATGAATACGCAAAAAAAGTATGGAATGTCATTACCCCAGGGGTGATAACGTCACCATGGGGGACTACCATGACATCTACTTGACCATAGACGTCCTGCTATTAGCCGACATCTTCGAGACATTTCGAGGCGTGTGCCTGACGAACTACAAACTTGATCCTGCACACTTCTACAGCGCACCTGGCTTGGCATGGAAGGCAGCACTGAAATTTACGGGTATAAGGCTGGAGCTTCTCACAGACCCCGACATGCTTCTGATGTTTGAGAGGGGTATCCGTGGGGGTATAGTCCAGGCCGTACACCGTTATGCCAAGGCTAATAATAAGTACATGGGGGGCCAGTACGATCCGGAAGTTGAATCATCATACATCCAATATCTGGATGCTAACAACCTGTACGGCTGGGCGATGCGTCAAGATCTGCCCACGGATGGCTTCAAATGGGTATCGAACGTCGAGGCCTTTACCGAAAAGCGGATCGAGAAGCTCATTAGAGATAATAAGCATGGGTACATTTTAGAAGTTGATATCGACTACCCGGAGAGACTACACGACAAGCATAACGAGTTGCCGTTCCTACCCGAACGCACGATGGTTCACAAGGTCGAGAAATTGGTACCAAATTTGGAAAATAAGCGGAGGTACGTGGTACATATCAGGGCATTAAATGAGGCTATAAAGCATGGGCTTGAATTGAAGAAAGTACACAGGGTCATCCGATTTAACCAGAAGGCATGGCTGAAGGGGTACATCGATCACAACACCGATTTGAGAACAAATGCGAAGAACGAGTTTGAGAAGGACTTCTACAAGCTGATGAACCTCTCGGTGTTTGGAAAAACAATGAAGAATATCCGGAATCACCGTAACATCCAGCTGGTCACCAATGAGGAGAAGTACACGAAGCTTGTGATGAGGCCGAATTTCAAAGGCGTAAGCCGATTTAGCAAGCACCTCCTAGGTGTAGAGATGGGTAAAACAGAGGTCAAGATGAATAAGCCAGTTTATATAGGCCAGGCCATCCTGGATTTGTCAAAGATAGTGATGTATGAGTTCCATTATGACTATATGCAACCTAAATATGGTTCTAAGTTACAGCTTTGCTATATGGATACGGACAGCTTCGTATATCATATCAAGACACATGATTTTTACAAGGATATAAAGGACGACGTTGAAACACGCTTTGACACAAGTGCGTATAGCGAGGACGATAACAGGCCACTACCAATCGGCAAAAATAAGAAGGTCGTGGGCCTGATGAAGGACGAATTAGGTGGTAAAATCATGACCGAGTTCATTACATTAAGAGCCAAGCTATATGCCTATGAATGCACTACAAAAGAGGGAGGTGATCGCAAAGCAAAGGGCGTTAAAAGATGTGTGACGAAGAAATCCATCACTTTCGACGATTATCGGCGATGTCTGGAAGAGGGCGTTGACGTCTACAAGAGTCAGGTATTGATCCAAAATAAGAACCATAAGATATACACCCAGGAGGTATCGAAGTTAGCATTAAACAGGGCAGACGACAAAAGGATAGTGCAACCCGATCAAATTACAACACTTGTTAGAGGCCATTACCGCCTGGTGCCCGAAGGGGAATAAAATGGAGGTGTGTTTGTATATAGCTATACTACTACCCTATGCCATGATAGCTTATATACTTTTTCGTTATAAACGACTACTAATAAAGATGTCTGATATCGCACAAGTATTCGACGATGCCTCTACAGAATATGAACAAGTAGAGAAACCCATCGATAAACGCCAGGCCCTGAAGGAAGCCCTGAGGAAAGGCAAGGGACACCTTTTGCCCAAAAAATGCACAGAAGGGTTTGTTGACAAGGCCCCTGATGAGGTCATTGACAAGGTACATACTGAGTACCTTCAACGAGAACTCCACGAAAAAGGGGAGAAGACGGCTAGGGCACTGTCTACCCATGTTATCAGCCTCTATGCTAGCATGATTGGGAATATGGTGGATATAGACAGTGTTGACGAATTGCGCAGGGATATTGAAGAGGACCCCATCATCAAGGATTCCATGACAGACCTTGGTATACTTGTGTACTGTACGATAGGCAGATGCCTAGCCCCAATTTTGGTAGCAGGCCATACGGCTAGGCACATGGGCAAAAAGAAAGAGGAGGATAATATAAATGAGTGAAGAACCTACTAGCCAAGTCATAACCAAGAAAAACGAAGGTCGTGGCGGGTAAGAAATGTTTGGGCATAACAAGGCCATCTGCCAAAATGGACATGAATGACGTCCTCAAAATGACGGTGTACTTCGCGGCAGGGAGAGCAAGTCGTGAAATGGCTGTCTCCAAAAAGTGGATCCCCGCAAGTATTGTGCCAAAACCTAAATAGAGCGCCCGGTAAATTTTTCTATTTGCCTTAAGAGGCAAATAGAAAATGGAGGAGGCTAAGGATTGCTCAAAATGCAAAAAGCATCTTTCCCTGGACAATTTCAGGATCAAGCGTGGTCAAACGTTAAGGCAGTGCATTGCCTGCCTTGATGCTAACAGGGCGTCACGTAAACGTACAAAGTGCCACCCCGGCAACCAGCCCCTGTATGAGCTAATGACTATCTGTAGAGCCCATATTGAGGCCCAGTTTTCCGAAGGGATGACCTGGGAAGAATACGAATATTTGCACATTAACTACAAGGTCCCGTTTAAGTATATAGAAACAGGGAGGTACCCAACGCTTGCTGATGTTACCAAGGCATTGCACAAGGCTCGTACCTTCAAGTAAATGAATAAGGCCTGTATAAAATGCAAGCACGTGGACAGGTTTAGGGTTAGAGGGAATAGTCGAACAAAAAGTTGCATAGGTTGCCTTGATAAAGCGAAGGGGCAGCGGCGTACCAAATGCAAGGACCCTGTTATCGAATACGAAGTAGACTCCATCAGAATAGATAGGGAGATTCAAGGGCTTAAGCAGGATGAAAATTACCTACTTCTTTACACTCTACTCACATATGGCATCATATCCAAGTACGCCGAACTCATCGTAGCGCCAACCGATGTCAGCCAGGAAAAGGAACTGCCTGTTAAAATATATCGCAAGGTACTGAGGTGTCTACAAGGTAAATTAACATATACTCCACTACCCCTTGAATATAAGGCCCAGAATACCAAGCTCTGCCCTGCCTGCCGGGGATCCTTGGTGAACAATCACGGCGGTGTGTTGATATGTTTAAGCTGTGCCGGAGTATATTCAAAAATCCATAATCAAAAGTGGTTATATTATTAGTAAATGGATGTCGTAAGAGATCCGCACACAGCAATCTTTACAGGCCCGACAAGCTGTGGCAAGACGCAACGTGTCCTGGACCTACTTGAAAATGAGTATAAAAAAACTACCATAATATAGTGATACTTTGTCCTACACTGAAATGGTATACGACATACCTTGAAAGAGCCTCACTCTGGAAGGACGACTATATCTTCTTGATAGACCCCGGAAATGAGCTATTTGAATGGATCCAAAAACTATCCTCATTGCTAGCAGGCGAAGAGACGTTATTCGTGGTTGACGATATGATATCCGACGAGAGTCTCGACAAAAAACGTCAACCCCTGCTTGAGCTTGCCATCAGTGGTAGGCATCGCAAACATAGTTTGTGGCTATTAACCCAATCGTATACAGCTCTCCCCAAGAATCTGAGGAGGCAGAAGAAGGCCCTGTTTTTGTGGTACCCTCATGAGAGGAGTGACATGAAAATGATAGACGAGGAGACGAACATGATCCCCGACTGGTCGGATATCAAGGCTGAATTGAAAAAGTCCAAGCATGCATGCCTGTATGTGAGATTGGAACATCCTAGGACTTGGAAGATTCTCGAATGACCACGGTGAAATCCTCTGGGTAGGCATTGATATATTAGAAAGATGTCCCTTGCAACGATTGATTATTTCCAAGGAAAACAAGTCCGATCATTTTATGTCGAGGATAAAGGTCAATGTATCGTAGCCTCTGATGTTTGGAGAGCCGCAGGATATACACGAGTAGCGGGGGTAAAAGCCATTCAGCGATATGTTCCCGATAAGTATAAAATGAGGATAGGCGACGCCGGTATCCAAGGTGTGGACAGATCTGTCCACACCCAACCAAACACGATTTTACTAACAGAACCCGGCCTCTATTGTTTTCTGTTGAGGTGTGGTCAACCCAAGGCGGAACCCTTTTTGGAATGGGTTGTAGAAGAGGTGCTACCCAGGGAAATCCAAAAGCTTGCCGCAACAATCGAAGAAAGAGATATTGCCATCGCCATCCTCGAGGACGATCTTGATGCTCTTAAGCAAGACAACTCGGAACTACGACATAGGCATGTTCCACACAGATATCAATATGATACCGTGCTATGTGTGGCTGATAAAAATGATCCCCACGAGCATGGAAAAAAAGGCATACATAAACACTACATGATCCGATGCCAGCGTAGGCAACTCAGTGCAAGAATAAACACGTTAAAAGCAATGTACCCCGAGATGACCGTGAGGAAACCGGAATGCGACGATGCAAATGCCGTACATGCTTGGTGCCGATTCAGAGACGATACCCTAGGCATTGAGAATTATTACCTAAATCACTTCACGTTGCCTGACGATGATACGCGGGATCTATTCGAGGGGATGTTTGACATTGACATGTCGTAAGCGGGTACTAATTTTACTACCCACAAAAGAGTAGTAAAATTACCATTTATGACCACGGTGAAAACCTCTGGGTAAGCATTAGTATATAGAAAGATGTCGTCGCAAGTTATGTTCAACACAGGAGCAATTGAAACTCTGTCCAACAGCCAGGATCAACCTATGTTTAAACGCGCCGATTTGGGACATTTCCTTGGTATCGAAAAGGTTAAAAATATGACAATATCGTCATCAATCCTATCTACCAGGTCCGAAATAGTAGGGTCCAAGGGGGCATCTCAGCCGGGCCAACTTGGTAGGGCGAAAAATGGTCATGACGTCTTTGTCACGCTCGAGGGCGCCTTGGAAATTGTGCGTAGGTCAAAAAAGCCTAAGGCTGTAGGGGTCATCAAATGGTTAGCCCGGGCAGGTGTCCAAAATTACAAGATGTAATTAAAGAGCATGGCCAGGCCCTAGAGGACAGGGATGGGGCCCTGGCCTTTCTCAATGATGAAATTGAGGATAGGGATAGTCAGCTTATGGTGCTGGGGGATGAGATTGAGGAGCTAAAGCAACGTGCCGTGTCCCACCTTGAAGATCCTGGTAAGGATAATAGTATAGTTATTATCCAGAAGAACAACGGCGATCCCTTTCAATACCTTGCCATCTGTGGCCAGCAGGGATATGTAGCCCAAAAAATACGAAATCTGAATGTAGGTGGACAGATCTGTCCACTTACATTCAGACACGATTTTCACTACTCCCGCGGGTAGTGAAAATTACATTTTTGACCCTTTTTGGTATATGTTAAAAGCCAGTGAAATATCAAAAGATGGAAGCATACATAAAACAAAATCAATTTACAATCAACTACGATATCCAGATACCTGTACTACATTGCTGTATCAAGGTAGGGTCGGTGACTGGATATTGCCTTACCTGCCTAGAAAATTTTAAATATCGAGATGGGGTATACTACGAGGGGTTTGAATATAAAACCGACGAAGAGCTTTTAAACAGGGTAGCGTCAGGCGAAAAAGCATGGGGTACATTTGTAAGAAGCGAGATTGACGAGGATTTAGAGGATGATGCTGAACGCCTAGGGCTCTATATCGTTGCGGCTAAGGAGAACAACTATGGTGCACTCTGTTACCAGGTTATTAAGGATAGGGATTTGAAGCTATCTGATTTGGCTGATATATCAACAATAGGCAATATACTCAACTTTCCGATACCGGATAGACGTCTAGTCGATATTGATTTGGAAAATGAACCCAATGTCATCAAAGGTATCGTCTATGGATACCCGTTCTATACCCTACATCCTTTGGATTATCTGCGAGATCCGAATGATGATGATGATGACGAATGAAGAGCTTTCAAAAGGCAACCGATACATTACAGAATAGGAGTGCTTTTTATGGCCTTGATAAGCGATAAAAAATATTACCAAGCCTTAACCTCCTCCGGAGGTACCTGAACGTCTTCAGGAATAAGCATCAGCTCCTCTGACACGAAGCTACGATCAGGGCCGTCCTTTGAATAGTATAGCACGCGACTACCCGCCACAATACGATCCAGTCTATACATTTTCCTACTCCAGAAAGCATCTGTTGCACGTCTCTTTTGATCATCATGCTCCTCTCCTGGTTGTTGCAGGTACAAGTACAAACCATCCTCGGGCAAGGGTTTTTCTTCGGGGTTTTCTTGACTTTTCGCAAGCGGGACATCATCGAGCTTAATAGCCTTGTTAGTTTTAGGCCAATCATGGCAGTCTTGGTATTATTGAGACTTTTTACTATGGCGTACAGGTGTTTCACCCATATGCTACTAGGCTCCCCGGAGACTAACTCCTGTGCATCCTGGGGCTTAAAGAGCCTTTCGGCAAGTACCTTGTTGTAGGACTCTACAAAGGCCGTGAATGTATGGTGATATTTGGTGGTAGCCCTCTTAATTTCAACTCCCTTATCCTCCAGCAACTTCGTTACATCCGATTTGAATTCGGAGCCATTGTCACATTGAAAAATCTTAGGGTATCGTAAAGGCCCTGCCCTGTAGATGTCTTTGATCATCCCTGCAACCTCACTAGCCTTTTTGGTACGTAGAGGCCTAGCTACCTTGTACCTTGAAGCAACGTCAATGCCTGTCAGGATGTACTTGTAGGTGCTTCCATACAGCTTATCATGGGGCATGTACAGTAGATCAAACTGGTGCATCTCATTGGGTGCTGTAATGGTGAAATGAGGGTAGCCAATACGCTTCGGACCTTTGATATGCCGTAGCCACAACAGTTGACGAGAAAGCCAGTGGGTTACTAGCTTTTTGGATACGCCGCTCTCCTTCGCAAGCGGTAACGATATGTGATGCTTTTGACATGTTTATTATACATGTTAAAAACGTTTTTACAGATACTTATATGCTACGAAGCCTAGCAGGGATAGTGATCCAAGGACGAATGTGAGTTCACCATCCTGTTGCTCCTTTGAAGACGTGTAAAAATCTTTCAATTGTGGGGCCTTCTCGCTTGAGGCTATATAATACCTGTACATGTCGTCATCCAATTGTCTCAAGCTCTTCCCTGCCTTTATTTGCAATTCCCGTTGCTTGCCGAACCAGTCGATCTTTGCCTGTCGATCTTGTACCCATTTAGCCTGGGCTGCTTGTAGTTTTTCCATCGCCTGGTCGTGCCTTTTCCGCTCCGCTTCTCCGTGTCTTGATAGTTTGCTAAATAGATAGTTCGTGCCACTGAATGCTAGGGCGTTGATTAACGCGCCCCCTGCCATGATTGCTAATGTAGCCATTTATTGTTTACCTTTCCTGCAGTCCTTACACCGGGATCTTATCCTTTCATGCTGGCAGATTTGACTGCCCTTGCAGTCTTTGCAGCAAGCCCTCTGTTTTTCATGCTCGCATATCTGACTGCCCTTGCACTCCTTACAATAGGCCCTCCTTTTTTCATGCTGGCAGATTTGACTACCCTTGCACTCTTTACACCGGGATCTTATCCTTTCATGCTGGCAGATTTGACTGCCCTTGCAGTCTTTGCAGAGAGCCCTCTGTTTTTCATGGGGGCATCTGTTACGTTCCACTGACGCCTTCTTTTTATCGAGGCATCTGATGCATGTCTTTGTGGCTTGACCATTTTTCACCACCTTGAATGCATCTGGCAAAAGACTCTTTTTACAATTTGGGCAGCTCCTGGTTCCCTCCAAGTGTTTACCCTTCTTGCATTCCTTGCAGCGATACCTCAATTTCTCATGTTCACATATCTGACTGCCCTTGCACTCCTTGCACTGGGCTTTCCTTTTTTCATGGGGGCAGATTTGACTCCCCTTGCACTCTTTGCACTGGGATCTTATCCTTTCATGCTGGCAAATCTGACTGCCCTTGCAGTCTTTGCACTGGGCCCTCTGTCTCTCATGGGGACAAATCTGACTGCCTTTACATTCCTTACAATAGGCCCTCACCCTTTCATGGGGGCATATTTGATTTCCTCCACAGTCCTTACACTGCTCCATTCGCCTACCATGAGGGCATTTGTTTTTGGCACGCCGCTGTTTATTTTTATCCAGGCATTTGATGCATGTCTTTGTAGCTTGACCATTTTTCACCACCTTGAATGCATCCAAGGCCAACACTTTTTTACAATTTGGACATCTCTTGTTTTTTTCCATATTGATTTGTATTTATCCTCATAGGACAAATACAAATTGTGGTCACTAATATTCCACAGAATGATAACGCCCACCTAGGATGTTTAATTGAGCATCCATCAGCAAGTACACATAACAGCGTATATCCCCAGTTCCGTCAGCCTTTTTGGTCATGTGGAGAGTGATGCCGTCACTAAGCCTCTGTAGGGGTCTCCCGCTACCATGTAGGGTATGGTCGGGAGATGCCCTGAAATCAACGAATAACGCATACTGTTCATTGAAGAATTGGCCAATTGTCACATTCGAGTCGTGACTACCAAAGAGGTTGGCAATCTGCTCCAGGTGATCCTTGGGAAGCATGGCATGGCTATACAGTTCGTTAGGTTCACCTTCCACCGTGATGGATATCTTTTCAATTTTTGGATTATAGAAGACCTCGTTGATACCAGCGTAAGCCTTCACTTTCCCAGGGTCTATAAAGAGTAACAAGACACCTTTGAGACTCTTTGCGGGCGTATCGATTTGGAGGTTGTAGCTTGTATCAGCCTTTTTCATGGTCACCACCTTGCTTCTTAATATCCTTTCATAGGGTAACGCGAGACGATTATACCTTGACATCATGGCACTTGCGAGACCTTCATGGGTGATCTTGTCAAACTCTAGCTTGATATTGGTGATCTTGTACGCAGCATCTGCTGCCTTGGCAGCCGTAGATCCCACGGCTGCTGTCCCTGTATCTTTGATGACGTCGCTGTGCTGTGCGAAATGCAGAACGAACTGCAATCTGTCATGTAGCTCCGCCTGATAAAAAGGGAGATCCCTCGTCAATTCAAACATTTTACCCAATGGGATGCAGAAAGTGTTGCTATACGCCGCAGCGATGGCTTTCTCCTCATCCGTACCGACGTACTCAGTAGCCTTGACCTGCAGGGTCCTGATTGTACCATCGTTGGGGTTGATGCCTTCTAAAATGAGGTTGTTTTCCCTGTCAAATTTGGGCAGCCACAAGTCCCGGTACACTGCCAGGATATTGTAATCAGATACGTTTTGTACCTCATTACCATCCAGGGTAACCCGCAGATTTCTCACCAGGCTTTTACCGATATTGCTGACTAGGGTACGTTTTGTATTGGTCCCCGTCAGCGTCAGGTCAAATAAGAGCTTGAGGCTGCCAGGAAAAATGACATCGTTCTGCCCCATGTTGGGAATATCCACGTATAGGTCCTCATTTTGATTGATTGTAGAGGGTATATGGCTTATCTGAACTCGCTGCTTTCGTCCTTTGATCCCAAAAAGCTGTTTCGTCTCTGCGTAGGGGTCTAGGGTTGTTCCGAATGCACTCATGTTTATTATATATGGGAATCTTCTAATAAATGCCAACTAATCCAGTATTTGATCACGATCTTCCGGATGAGGGCGGGAGGGATGATAAACCCGATGATACTACGTCAAAACTCCCTGGAACGCCAAAACTCCCATCAACACCGGGGCCTTCAACCCAAGGAGAACAACAGAGCAGAGGCAAAAATTGCTAGAGGATAAGGTCAACGACCTCTACGAACGTTTTGAGGAGAGGCTGGGGAAGCCTATTGCGATACCCTACAACGAGTTTAGGCTGGAGGGGAAACGTCTTCTTTTCAACAATATAGACCTTACAGCATTAATTACAAAAGATAAGGGTGGGCTGCGAGCTACCGGGGAGATGATCAAGAGATTGAAGGCAGATCTCGTGCGAGCCCTAGGCTTTCCCGACTATGTTACTACGCCCAACAGGGGTAAGGCAGCGGCCCAGGCACTTGGGCAAAAGGTTGATGGCATTGTGGGGAATGATGGGGCTGATGATATCATTTCGATGGAATCGATAGAGGAATTTGTGGATGCCATGGAAAACTTTATGGAGGAAACTTCATTTGGTGGCACTGATGAAATCACTGAACGTGAAAGAAGGGGCCTTAACCTCGAACTTCAAACTATAAGGGGTAACCTGAAAAGCCTAGCAAGTAAGATCATTTCGTTTGATACCGAGATTGACAAGGCAAAGGGTGATATAAAAAAACTTGAGAGGAAGAAGGCCAGGGCAACCGAGGGGCAAAAGGCTAAACTTGAGAGGGATATAGAAAATCTTAATGATAAGATCGAAGAATTGAATGATAAAAAAAAGGCCACGCAGAATGCACGTAGCCTACTTTCCTCGGAAATTTACAGCTAGCTGAGGACCATCAAGGAAACGTTGATGAAAATTGCTGGAGATGACACGTCCCTGCTGGAGAAGCTAAAGATCCTCTTCAGGGAGCAGGGTATAACCATAGCGAGCATAGTCTCCGCTGTTGGTCTATTAATAAGCACCATCGTACTTGCAGCTACGGGAGGGGGTGCCGCGGCGGGTGCTGCGGGAGGAAGTGCCGCAGGGAAGGGGTTTGTAGAGAAGCAGCTTGAAAGGCTCGGAAGGTTCCTGAAATACCTAGCAGGCAAGGCAGGTGTTGCATTGCCGGGGATTATGGGTACCATAGTCTCGTTCTTTTTGAGGGTAGCGGCAACCGTTGTTGAATATGCAGCCAAGCATCTGTACATGGCCATCGCGGCCGCTGCCGGGTTTGCCGTGTACTATGTTAGGGGGTTCTAATATTAGTTATTTCTTAAGCCATATGTAGGCAATAATGATTCCTACCCCTGTCGTGATTAATGCGGCCTTCGTATCCCCGTGCTGGTTTTGTGGGGGTTGCTCGGGAGGATGTAGTTTGATATCTGCCACATGTCCGATGGTATGCTCGGTATGCCTAAGGGGTGTGGTATGTATAGGTGTTTTGGTAATATGCTGGGGGGGTGCGGCAGCCGCACCCCTAGCAATAGGTTTGTTATTCACATCAACCTGGACCCCCACATTGACATTGGCGGGTGCGATCAAAATATTATTGTTATACCCCTCAATCTTACCTATACGTAAATTCATGTCCGAGGGCAACATGTACACGCTGGGCATGACAGCAAAATTCACCGGAGTCCGGGCATATTGAAGTACCTTCTGAAATTCCGTGATATCATGCCCCACATTCTCTTGGCGTTGTACCATGGCTTCAAACTTCTGCATTAAAATCTGCTTTGCTGTGTAGTTGTCTGCACCAGACCCAATTAAGGATGCCTTGGCCCCTGCCTGCGATCCGAGCAACAAGACCACGTAAACCCTTATACTCTCACTTAGCTTGGTCAGGCCTTCCGACGTCAAGCCCTGACTGCTGGGGATGATGAATTTAGCCCAGTCCCCATCAACCTGAGGCCACCATCTGCCATTGGTGAGCGAGGCACCTACTGCCTTAAACTTGTACATGCCATTGGGATCCGCGCCATATTCTCTGCATACTTGCGCATACCCATAGGTTGAGTATGGATTTTTATAGTTTGAAAACCCATCGTCATATGGCATGGGTACTTTCATCCTTGCTAGGATGCGACGCATGTGGTAGTAGACATGGAATTTAAAGATGGCGTTGACAAGGGGCACGGAGCCCGTTAGGTGCTTAGTAGATATACCCAATGCGGTGCTTGCGCAGTGGATGGCAAAATTAACCTGCACATTCCAGTAGTCCAATGCTTGTCCCTTCCAGCCCACAATGACAGGGTCATTAAGCAGATTAGTTGAAGGCTTGATGGGGTATTTGGTAAATTCAGGGAATACCACAGAAATATGTGATTCCGTAGACACGTACAGGTCCTGATGCTCCAAGTTGGCTACGATAAGTGGCCATTCTCCCTTGTTGGACCTGTACCTTGCCTTGGGGTTATATGAGTAGATATTCATTGTTTTGTTTATAAACAAAACAATGAAGCAACTCTACATTACCGACATATACAAGCCTACGATATTTGAAGACTACTTGGGACAGGATAGTAGGATAGCCCTGAAATCTATTAGTATCCGAGGCGAGTGGCTGAATATTTACAATAATAATGATTTCACCATCCGTAAAACCGGGCCTGATCAGAGGGAGACCAGAATACGGATTATGGCCGGGTTGTATAGGATCGAGGATGTGGTATCCATTGTCAACGCCCAATCAGAAGATAAGATCAAGTTATTTATCCTGAAAAATGGGTTATGTACCCTTCGTGTCAGTGATGGGTATACCGTTGCATTTAATAGGCAACTGCATGAACTCCTTGGCTTTGCATACGATCCCGCGAAAAAGTACTATCAGAAAGGTGACTATACTGCCGACTATAAGACCGATATCTATATAAGGCTAAGGCTCATTTGCCCTCAGTTAGATGAGGATGACTGCCTGTTGGATGGTAAAAAGTCTAAAATTCTAGCCCTTCTACCCATTAAAGAGCTAAATGCTTGGGGGAACATGCTGACATGGAGTTTTGATACGCCTGTCTACATGCCCTTGAAGGGCTCTACGGATCGTCTCGAGTTTATGCTTACAGATGAATTTCATCATGATAAAAATGTGGCCTTCACCGGGCTAACGATGCATTTGCTGGTAGAATAAATGGCTGATATAACGAAGCTGTACCCAAACCTACCAAGTGCACCTGCACAAAGTGCTGACATCATGCTGGAGGAAAGCCAAAAATATAGACTTGATGAAATTGGTGAAATTGAGAAGTATTTTCGAAGTGAGATTAAGGAGCGGGATAGGCTCACAAAAAAGTTTAAGATGCATGGGACCTGGATTCGATACTGCGATCATGGTCTGCTAGGTATCAGTGTTATAACCTCAAGCATTGGTATAGGAACAATGCTGTCAGGAATGGGTATACCGCTGGCGGTGGCAATGGGCGGGCTGACTGTGGCTGTAGGGGTAGGACAGGCAGGTCTTAGGACTGCTGGGAAAAAAATGGGCGTTAAGTCCAAGAAGCATGAGAATATAAGACTATTGGCGGAATCCAAGCTTAACTCTATTATTGATCTAATCTCAAGGGCGGTAGAAAATGGGGTGATTGATAAATATGAGTTTAATATGATCGTGAAGGAGAAGCAAAGGTATATGTTGTTAAAGGAACAGATGCGGCAACGTTTTAACCGTATTGTGAACGCCCTCAATGAAGAGGAGCGGGCTCAGCTGGTTGCGAAAGGGAGGCAGGAGGCACATGATGAGATTTTAAAAAACGTCAGGTCTGTACAGTATGTAAGCACTACCTAGAATCCCCACCTGAGTATAAGCCTTAATTAATTAATTATATATATTTTATAGGCACTATATGGCCTATAAAATATATGGTTTTTTTAATCCTCATTCAGCAGCCATTCTTTTTTGAAGTCCTTGTACCGACATTCCACGACATGTACCTGTGGGTAGTGGTTTTTACCCTGCACGTACACCGATGAAATGGCCATGATTGCACTGGCTTGGCAGGGCTCATCATAGGGTACCGGCATACCGTGGAATTTGGTTGTGATCGCGTCTTTGTAATATTTGAGCTTGTCGTTCACGTAACGGTCCTTTTTCACGGGCTCCGTCGTCAATTGCTCAGAAATCAACTCTTCGACTTTGCTCCATATTTGACGATACTTCGCAACCCAGTCGGGGTACTCTTCAAAATCAAGACTCATCGCTGGTACGGCATTGGCATTGTACCGGGTCACTCCATTCGGGGACCAGTCCACGTTGATATCATTAATGTCCGTAAACGTAGCAGCAAACGAGTAGAATAGCTTGGGGTTTACAATTTCATTCTCAAATTTCAGCATCTTGCTTTATTGTAATTTAAACGACCTCAGGGAATTGCATGTCATTGTACATACGCAGCCGCCCCCGTTATATGTGATATATTCCTGATAACAGTACCAGCATAAAAGTTTACCATTTACTTCAAACCGGCGCCCACAGGTACATCTGTCATATTCATCCAGCATACGTTCACAGTCCTTACATTGTTCCATTTATCTTATGATTCTAGGTCATCAAGACGATATCCCAGATCTCTTGTCAACTCACAAAGGGAATCCAAGTCATCTCGCATCTCCCTAATCCTAGGATCATTACACTTTTCCTTGTGATCGATCTTATGAGCACAAAACCAACAATAAATTTTAAAGTAAAAACAACATTTTTTAATTTGCAGAATTTTTCCTTGTCCGATTCTTTTACTAATGCCAGGGCCATAAGGGGCAGGGAGATACCGATGCCAGCTATAAAGGTCATGACTACTGCGCTTCCAAATATATCAAATTTTGTCTGACAGTTAATGCACATTTATTATAGTAGTATTTTGATTTCATCCTATAACCCTGAGGGGTTGTAAGATAACTTATGAATTTCACCTACATTTTGAACCTTTCAGCGACATGCCCTAACATATGGACCTTCTACTCGATGGCCTTGTTGCACATGTCCTGTGTCTTGAAACGATATGGCACATATTTGAGTGCCAGGGGATCCCTTTCAACAGCCCTGCTACACATGTCTTGCGTCTTTAATTTATCCGGCACATATTTGAGCATCGGCTCATACTTTTCAGAGGCCTTATTGCATATGTCCTGAGTCTTGATATGATCTGGTATATATTTGATCATCGGCTCATACTTTTCAGAGGCCCCGTAGCACATGCCTTGGGTCCGGAACCTGTCCGGCACATACCTCAACATGCGGGGGTCCTCCTCAACAGCCTTGCTACACATGCCTTGCGTTATGAACCAATCCGGCACATACTCGAGCATGGGGGGATACTCCTCAACAGCCTTGTTGCACATGCCTCGCGTCTTGAACTTATCCGGCACATACCCCAACATGCGGGGGTCCTCCTCAACAACCTCATTACACATGTCCTGCGTTTTGAACCTGCTCATTTATATATATATACAGATTTCAACAAAGTCCGAAGATTACATTTTTTTTGCGCTTGCGTTGATTTTTGATGATTATTAGTATCATTAGGGAATTCCCCCTGCGCTAGAATTTTACTCCTATTTGTATGATTTCATGACGTCATCATTTACTAGGGACTTACCCCTACTCAGCACCGTCTATTAGGGACTTTACCCCATTAGGCATTGCATAGTACCGCAGGGTACTGGATTTGTTGTGACTTGTTGTGACGCGCACGCGACTGCGCCAGAAGGAACATTTCTCTATCTCTAATGTCCATTTACCAATTTTACGTTTTCATCCATCAACTTCAGAAATTTTCGATCTTGTACTGAAAGTTTTTCGGGTTCTCCAGCACATGTATTTTCATTAAAATCTTGACGAAACATCTTAAGCATCATCTCTGCCAAACCATGGTCCTTAACATCTTCTTGAAGAACGAATCGAGTTGGCACCTTTTGGTCAGAAATTGAAACATAATTACATCCTTTTGACCTGTTTGACGAACTTTGAGAAATTATTGGACCTAAAGCACACCATCCTAGAACTGAACGGAAGGCAATATGCCTATTCCCGCCTCATGTTCATCTTGTTGAAGGTGCTCGTGAATCTCATTAAGGTAACTCCACTTTACTACTTTATTTGCTGTAGGTATCTCGTCTTTATCAACAGGTAGAAAGTTTCTGCTAAACACTCTAGGTAAATTAAGCTTCCTACTCAAATCATCAACAGCGGATATCTGAAGGTTTTTGTTTAATTTGCATCTTTCAATCGTTTCTCCAGTCATAGTTTTAATGAAAATCGTTGTCGGTACTGTTGGTACATTTAACTCCTGCAAGATATTCTCGTGGACGAACGTTTCCTGGCTTCCGTTATCTAGAAGTGCTTTAGTGATTATCTCTACAGACGATGAAGAATGTGTTATCTTTACAGGAACCACATTAAGACTTATCACTTCCATTTGCAATTTGGAATAATTGACGCCTAACGATATTTGTTTTTATCGGGCAGCTTTTCTTTGAATCGGCAATTATGAAGACCGGTTAGGTGGGATTCATTGCACATATCGCATTTTCATTTCTTTGGACAACTAATACCAATGTGATCCTCACTAGTGCGTTCGTAGCAAGAGAAGCAAAGTCTATTCCGAAAAACGAATCATTTTCTGTCGAATGGTTTAAGCTTCAAAAATTCTTTACATTTATCCAAATCATGAAGTTTGTTACACTTAGGACAAGATTTAGTTCCAGTTGAGTTAGTTAACATGGTTTTCACGAAATTTTTTTAACTAATATGAGATGAATCTTTTGTTATCTCAACAATGCATTTTTTGGAAAAAAGTTAGGATCGTTAACAAGCATCATTTCCACTTCCACAAAACTTTTAAAGTCGTCAAATCCTGACCGACTTGATGCTTATTTCTAAATTAATATTTTTTCCTGTTCCATCCTTCTTGTAAAGTGGATGTCAATATCAACTGAAGCTTTTGAACTATCGTAACATTGGTAGTTTCTATGGGACATCATCGTTGATTTGTACTTCATGAAAAAACTATAAAACTTCCGGTATCCCTCTCCATTGTGTGCTTTGAGTTTTGACCAGGACTTAAATTCTTTCCCTTACTCACTCATAATTTGATACTGGTCTCCATAATTCTTTTCCAGCAGTTGTCTGGCTTTCTCATATCATTTATCAGCTGGAAGATGTACACATGATTCAATTAACTCTTTCCTTATCTTTAAGATACTTAAGTAGTCTGGTTAATCTACCTCTTGACTCTGGTACTCTGGTTTCAACAACTTCACTGAATGTTGTAATGGAGTAGGGATAATCGATGCAGTTTCCACTGAATGTATCTATCTAGACTGAAGGTGCTCGCAGAAGGTTTACAAATCGATTTAAATCATAAGACACGTTTCCTTCAAACTTAGGCATACATCTTCTTGTTTCACCACTGTTTGTCATTCTGTCTGTGGGAATTGACTGCAGAAGCGCATCTGTTATCTTGAAATTTACCTCCCACTTCTTGGGCAATCCTGATCTCGATTTAACGAACTGGTCATAACAATTTTCATCTATTAAATCAGGTGATTTCTTTATAGTTTTGCTTTTAACTTCATTGTGAACTTCTCTATGGTATTTATTGATGTATGCTGCTACCAACTTTGATTTATCAGGCTTGTCAAAAAGAGATTGTGGGATGATTTCAGACTGATTGTCATCTTCGATGGACTGGTACGCTTTTATCTTAGCTTCTGTCTTGGCCAATTCTAGCTTCAAACTCAGTGATTTAGACTGTTGTTCTAACTTCTGCTGTCTTTCTATGAATTCAGCTTCCACTTTAAGTTCTCCTAAATTAACTCACTCTTTAGCCCTTCATCGACTCAAAATACTCTTTTAGAAAGACATTCTACTCGGATTTAACTGATCTACGCGATATTTGCTCTACCTTCGGTGCTTCTTCATCGTTACTGGCCTTATGTAACAAATGACCTGACTCGTCCAATACCTCAGCCACTTTACGCTTGATGAAGGTTACTTTCCATTCAATGGAATATGTACTGTAATTAATCACGTCATCCACACTTGACTGAATTAACATCTGACATTTTGCATAGCATTTCATGTATTTGCTAAACAGATTGTCTATAGTGTCAAACTCACGTATTTTGTTATCTAACTGGGTTTCGACATTTCTATTTCTCACCAAGCTCATACATTCTGGCCTTTTCCGTGATACTCCTTAACCTGAATGGTCTATCTGGCTGGGTGTATGACATAACGAATCTGTACAAGGTTATTATGTTTTGTATTTTACTGTTACCGCAACTTAGCAATAGCGACTACTGGGTGGGCGGTTTTACTGACACAAAGTGCAGCATTAACTTTTCTTTCACAATTCGCGAAGCTACAAACAAACGAAAAATAAGTTACATACTTGAAATAAAACAACAGAAACAAACGTATATAAATAAAATGACATAAAACAAAACTAATTCTGCAAGCCTGATGCCGAACGGCCAATACATTCTACATAAATATCAAACGCAAGAAAAAAACAAACATATACCCACCAAAACACAAAATTTCCTTAACTTCATCTATACGTACACACATAGTAGGATAGAATAATGAAAATACCCCCAAAAAATTAATATAAAGTTGAAACTTTGTACAGAGGTAGGTTATAGTGTTAGGTTTCACAGGAAAAAAAGCCCCATTGACTGAATCCCGGCAACTCCCGAAATTGGGCAAATTTCATAATGGCGGTTTTACGTTTTGGTCAAAAATTCGATTTTTCAAAATATCATCATGTTATACATCGTTAGAAAGGAAATTTCATGCTGAGCAATATTTTCTTTGGAAGTAAGGGTTAAAATGATCATAAAAGAAAGTATTTGCTGCTTATTGTGCAATGGTTTATTGTAATCCAATCATTTACAGAAATCAAGGTTAAAAAAGATCTTCAAAAGCATTTCTTTCTTCGTCATGTCCATCAGTCTCGTCGTCACTAACATCGATTCTCACATAAACATCCTAAAAATACAAATATTATTTTGTGTGTTGTCTTTTACTATGCAACTTGGGCACATTGTATGTAGTACACTTAACTTACCGCCTTGTTATTACAGTCCTCTCCACGACAACCACCACATGCAGACTTGCATTTCAACCCATTTTTTTTACATGAACAAATATTGGTTCCGCATGTGTTCTTTAAAGAAGATTTTCAATTACATCTGATGACTTTTAGTATATTAGGTGGTGCTACGTCTTTGTCCGTTGGTATTGGTCCTAATTCATCGTCGTCAAGCTTCCATCCCCAAGATGTTGGATCCAAATTCCATCTTTCGTCCAACATTCTCCATTCAATGATTTGTAGGTGTACTCGTAAACCATGAAAGTATGCGGCTCTTTCTGATGGTGCTAGCTTCTCTGGTTCAATGATACCATCAGTAAGCATTTGGCAATATTTCGAATACCTAAAATATCAGTTTAAGAATTAAATAATTATACACAATGCGACTATAAATCGATTAAATTAACAGCTACCATTGATCTTGGTCTTGACGCTTGGGAGATACACTGAGCTAAACTTATTTGTTTCAGCTTTGAATGAAAGAGATGACTTAGAAATAGTTGCAGACTTTCTGGAACCCATTTAGCTTGATAATCCAGATCGCTCATCTCGTCAGCTGATGGGTAATCGCACTTATCTACTGCCATTTCTCTAATATCGCTTTTAATTAGTTTCGCTGCAGCATTTAAGATATCAATCGGAGTTTGACTAATGTTTTTTTTTAAATCTGCTAAAATCCACGATACCATTTCTTTGAAGCAAAGAAGATTTGGCCGTCCAGGTTGTTCAGTAAAATAAATATGATCCCCATAATGGTTGATTAGTTTTTCTTTTAAATAACCTTTAGGGTAGCATTCACTATTTCCACTTATTTCTAACATCTTATTGTGGACTTCGGATAACGTGTAGAGCTCACTATCGCCTTCTTCCTCTAGCCACTGACAAATTTTTTTTAAATTCTCACTTCTGGAAACATCCAAAGGACGCCCCACCTTACTGTTGTTACTCGTTTGAAGTCGGAAGCGATTCATGCAGGAGATATGGTATATTGCCTCTTCTGCAACCAAATCATTATATGAACTTAGAAGAGAGTGAACAGTATTTCCCCATGTATCTCCTCTACTCTTACATCGAATCATAAGTGTTGTAATCAATGGTAGCGTTGTTACTCTGGCAACAGTTGAGTACTTTCGCATTGCTTTTTTCATACAAAGAAAGCAGTTTGTTTTCCAACTAAAAGTACTTGATGATCTTAGTTTCTTGCTAGGCTTTTCTAAACTAGTGGATTTTCTAGTATCAACAAATTTTCGTCTGCAATTATGATGCAAAAGAACTTTAGGCTGAACTCGCTTTGCTAACTCTTTGAAGTATCTGAAAACAATTTAAACCAATACTTTACTATACTTCAAATGTCATTAGAAGAACTTTTTAAGCTTTTTCTTAAAAAATAAATTGACTAAATACTGAGCAAAAAGATTTTTATCTATATACCTGCATAACTCATCTAATCCACGTTCATTGCTTATTCTGATCAGTGTTTTTAACCCTTTTTCTTGCACTTGCACTGCTGCTTCATTCTCGAATTTTTCTTTGCATAGTGCACAAACTTCCATTTCGTCACAATTCACAAATTATTTAGTGTCATGTAAATGTATTTACTTCTAAAAATATATTAAGTTATTGTTAATCAAGTAATCTCAAAATTTAATTAAAAAAAAAAACACAACCATTATCAGACAAACATCAACGCCCGACAAACTCTTACTTCTTGTTTCTAATTCTTATCTACTATGATGACATTACATTGCATGCTAATTCGACCAATATTCTAAACTTTACTACTGCTACTATTCGAAGTATACATAGTTGCGCTATAAAAAAGAAACACTTCATCATGATTAAGAAATACCTACTGTAGCCGAGGCCTCTCAAAATATAACTGATTAAGGCCAACCCGTGCTGAAATGTTACTCAGCATGAAATTTCCTTTCCAACGATGTATAACATGATAATATGTTGAAAAATCGAATTTGTGACCAAAACCCAAATCCGCCATTATGAATTTTGCCCAATTTTGGGAGTTGCCGGGACTCAGACAATGGGGCTTTTTTTCCTGTGAATCCTAACGCTATAACCTACCTCTGTACCAAGTTTCAGCTTTATATTAATTTTTTTTGGGTCATGCTGCTTTTTTGTCTAATTCTATTCTACTAACACGGCAAAGATACTTTACACACTGACGAACAGAAACTTATGCACGCGAAACACAAATATGCTATACCCAAGAGACAAAAACACAATAAAACATAGCACACGATAAACAAAGACGAACTGAACATATAAAAGTATTTAAAAAAACGCAAAAAAGGAGAACCAGATGCTCTCACGTAGAGTTTGAGGCCTACTCGCGCTTAATACGGGAACATATTGTTTTTGTAGACTAATTGTGAGGAATGTTTAAAGAAAATAGTAAATATGGAAATTGTGTTTTTGAAGATTATAAACGTTGTGGCATAAATGAAAGAAATTGTTTTAAAAATATCTATAGCGTTAACTCAAGGACTCTTGTGGGGGTCCTTTGATAAGTTTAAAACTTTCCCTAGAGCATGTTGAAGGTCCTGGTATTACACAAAAGGAGTTGATAGATAATCGTAGCAATCTATATCTATATCTATATATATATATATATATATATATATATATATATATATATATATATGGTATATATATGGTATATATATGGTATATGGTATATATATGGTATTGGTGTTTTACTGATAGAAAAGTTTTTCTTCAGATATCTCCCTATCCCTGCTCCTATACTCCCTATATATATATATATATATATATATATATATATATATATATATATATATATATATATATATATATATATTATTATATATATATATATATATATATATATATATATATATATATATATATATATATAGTATATATAGGGAGTAGGGATAGGGAGTATCTGAAGAAAAACTTTTCTATCAGTAAAACACCAATACCATTTGTTGCAATTGGATCTGATCATGCAATGGAACAGGAGAACAAGGTTTTGAAAGTTTTAGGCGGGATAACAGGTTTGACACAACAACCTGAAGCACTCAGTCGATTCTGCCTGACAGCACCAATTTTAACATCATTGAGTGATAATTTTCTCCAGAGAAACAAGATTGGTGGTTACAGTAGAAATGAACATTATCAACTGACTGGAACTTCTGGAGAAAGGTTACAAACTAACTTCAAAATAATCAAGACTACGCTAGAGACATTTTCTGTCGAGTTCAAGCCAACTGATTATGTAATGAACGTTTTATCCAGAGCTGTTTTACCATCTACAGCAGCTCAAGAGTTGTTGACACAAAATAAGATCGGTACCAAGGCATATCAAACTTTTAAAACTGAAAGATTGCATGGTGATACATCAGTATGGGCTCCAATGAAGAAAGTCAACCTGGAGACGTTCAAATGTCACAATAAGTCGATGAAATCAAAAGTGGGAGAAAAGATTGTTCAACTGAAGGAAGAAAAAAATATGATGTCTCGATTTTGGATTGCTGCTCGCAAACGACCTGAATTGGAGTTTGAAATGAGCATAGGAAATTATGAGTTCTCAGTAGTACCTAAGTCCCTTTTTTCTGTTGATGGGAAACCTCTACCATGCACAGATAAGTCGAAACTGATGCATCACATTGAAGATCTCGCACCGGGTACATCTACAAAAATTGGTTCTGTTCAACAGAATTCAGTAATCATTATTGATGGCATGGCTGTTGTGAATGAAATTACGAAAGATAAGACAATGCAGACATGCCAGGTATGGTATATTTTTTATTAGTAAAATTATCTGATCTCTTTCAGAGTTTTGCAAGTATGACGGATAACAATGACCACTCTTTGCATGTTGAATCAACTGGATAAAACCTTGATTTTTTATAGGACTTTGCCAACAAGTTTGTGGATCGTGTAGTAAACATTGCAAGTGGCTTTATAGAAATCCGTTTGGTGTTCGACGGATACATTGAAAACTCATTGAAGTCAAGAACAAAAGCGAAGAGAACATCTGGAAACGAAATACGATATAAGGTTTCTGACAGTACGAATATTGCAAATGTTTCTTTAAAGCAGTTTCTTTCACATATTCAAACAAAAAAAGAGTTGACAGAATATCTGAGTCAGTATGTAATCAGTCACCTCAAAAATCTGAACAAAAGATACGTATAGTTACATATGGAAAAATGAGTGAAAGTAAAGATACAGATGTGTTCCTGTTACTTATTCATTACTATGCTTCACTACTACAAGTTTCGTACCGGAAAAGTTGACATAGACATCGGCACTTGTTTCGAAGAAGTTGGTGTCAAAAATGCTGAAGATATCCTAGCATTTCACGTTCTGACAGGCTGTGACCAAACTGGTAGATTTAATGGCAAATCAAAATCCACTTGGTGGAAAGCTTATTAAAAAATTGACGATGTTGTTCTTGAAGCATTATCGCAACTTGGCGTCAGCGAGAATTTGCCTACACTGGATACACTTGAGACGATTGAGCGGTTTGTGGTCAGTGTCTATGGTGGAAGTGCACACACAACATCTTTGGCTGATCTACGGTGGTGAATGTTCTCAAAATACCAGCTGGAAGCAGAAAAATTGCCACCAACATTTGGAGCATTGAAATACTGTATTTTCCGAAGTCACTTTATCACCATGGTACTCCGACGATCTCATATCCCTATTCAACGCTTACCACAACCAGTGATTCAGCGTTGACACCCATTATGACTGACAACTTACCTGCTCCCATGGCACTTTTTGGAACATGCTGTTGTTCTTGCAAAACAAAATGCGTTAACAATCGATGTAAGTGTAAAAAAATGAATTTTGGTGGCACAGACTTGTGCAAATGTGTCGATTGTGCAAATACCATGACGACTGTTTATTCGAGGATGAAGAGCTTGACTTGAAGGAATCATCAGATGAAGATTTTGCTTAATGATATTTTAATTTTCTATAGCATATAATATTTTTTCAACGTTTAAAGTACCTTTTTTCCCCATAAATGGGCTCAGAACTATCATTTTATTATTTTCAGGGGGTTATTACAAGCACAAGGTATTGTTTCTGGAATAAAAATTACAATTTTATATCAGTCATTGAATGTAATGGTGTCTTTTAAATCAGGCCAGTAGTGATCCAAACAAATAATAAAAACTAGAGAGGGTTTTGACTACATTCACACAAAAATAAAACAAGTTTTATATTTTTTTACACCCTGATTTTCACATTTTTAAACCCCCGTATCTCTGTAATGGTTGATTTTCACGATATAGTTCTTTTACATTTCTTGAAGCATTTTTTATGCTCTATCGAATGCAATCAAAAATTTTGGAAAATTTTGACTTTTTTTTTTTTGCTGACTGTGAAAGTGTTGACGTCATCCAGGGACCACGCCCATAATGGAAAAAAATGCCACCTAGTTTTTTTTTACTCCTGACTTATCAATTAACTCATTTCAATCATAAAATTGCTTCTAACAAGTCTGTGCACACAAGGGACATAGTGGCCCATACTATTCTGTTAGTATGTATTTGGTACAAACGATTGATTTTTTTTCCATGATAAAGACAAAACACTGGATATTGAACATTTGTAGACAGTTATCAAGCTCAACGCTACTTGATGGTAACTATCATTGTTTTTGTGATGTAATACAAACATTTGATGCTGTTGAGTGAAATTAGGTATATTTATTTCCGCACTTCTGACTGAAATTCGTACTTTGTGCATGTTGTTTGGCTGGGCCTAGCTACGCATTTGTGAGAAGCGACTGCACGGGACTATTCATTCTTGGTCATACGTACAGCATTCGTTTTCTTCTGCGCGCTTTTGCTTTCCTCCGGGGTCTTTAACCTGACACTCGACTCGCCGTGTTTCCGCCTGGATTGTCGCTGCCGCATGGGACTATTCGTCCTTGGTCACACGCACGGCATTCGTTTTGTTTAGCGCGCCTTTGCTTTTCCCCACGGTATTGCACCTGACACCCGACTCGCCGTTTTTCCGCCGGGATTGTCGCTGCCGCACTGGACTATTCGTCCTTGGTCACACGCACGGCATTCATTTTCTGCACGCTTTTGCTTTCCCCCGCGGTCTTGCACCTGACACCCGACTCGCCGTTTTTTCCGCCGGGATTGTCGTTGCTGTTCTTGTTTGGGTTCATCCGCAAGATAATTTCTGTCCGTGATTAATCGAGGAGTAATTTTCGCTGACAGGATTAATATTGAGAAGCTTGATCTTAAGAATTCGGACGTGGTTAAAATGATTTCTTCCATGGATGATCTCCAAGATGATGTCGAGCGTCTATTAAGGCAATGTATCCCTGAGATAGTGAAAGATTGCCACGGAATGGAAAGTAGATCCAGTAGATGGAAGGGATAAACGTGCCCTTCTTAGGGCTATACAACAAATCTTGGATGACACTTATGACCCAGATGAAAAGGTAATCTGTTCAAGGGGTTGATACCAATGCTTACTGATGACTTACAACCAAGATTGAAGAAGCTCCTCAAATTAGATACAGACACTGTCGAAATGACAGGGGATGTTGCTGCTGATACGAAAGCATTTGACATGGAAATCCATGAATAGACAAGGGGAGAATAGGAAGCCACAGCAGCCTTGGTCAAGTTGCTAGGACTACAATCAGCTGGTACAAGCACCTTCAGAGAAAAATGTCGTACCTCTAGAATAATAGATAACAATAAAAAAATCAATTATATTAGTCTATGTAAAGAGATAGGAGAAGCGAAGAGAAAAGGGTTTAAATCCTTTTAAATAGTGAGTGCTATCCGAAAAGCAATACCGGCTGGAGAATTGCGAACATACTTAGACTCTTTCCCAGTTATATCGCTGGAAGAAACACTAACGCTTATCAGAAGTGCGTACAAAGAAAAATCGGCCACAGAGTTGTTTGAGAGTTAGACAACTTGTGCCAAAGAGAAAACGAAGAAGGGCAGCGTTCTTGTTCAGAGCACTTAGTTTACGCCGAAGAAGTTTGAGAGCATCAGAAGTGGAAGGAGAAGTACAGTACCTTCGATTACAAGTTGTTTCTATCTTTATGCACTTCCTGAGAACGGGCTTACTACATGAACCTGTCAGGATGCATATGGCGCCATTTCTAGATGAAAGGAAAGACCCACCTGATCCACTGCTGATGTCTGAAATAAACAAAGCTCAGGAAGAATTCAATGAGAGTGAGTAATCGAAACGATTCTCGGGATTCAATGAAGTATCAGTCACCTCTGAGAAGCTCATTAAACAGCTAGTTAAACAAATGAATGTTATGACGGCAGAAATAAAGCGAATAAACGATGACATCACAAATATCCGATCGGATAATCCCCAAGAGAGACAAGGTCGTGGAAACACTTTTGGTGTTAATCAAAGTTGGAAAAGAAAAGGCTGCGGCAGTTGTGAAAAGAAAAGGGAAAGTGATCAATGTACCCACTGTTGGAAATGTGATTGGACACTGCCAGATGAAGAAGTCGTCAAACGAGGAGAGACTAGAGAATCGAGGCGACCTCTAGTCTCCAGCAAAGCTAACTCGTCTACCATTTTTTGTAAGTACTGCGTAAATAACAATTGTCCATCTTTAGTGGGTAGACATTGCACCATGAGATGATGGATTCCGTCAACGGTATGCGACTCCCTTTGGGGCACTGGAGCTATGGTTAGTCTGCTTAGTAAGCTGTGGTTGGATAGACAAGTCAAAGATTACCCTCTTGGAAGTATATCTGAATTATTGGGTGTACAATTGACAGTAGCGACTGCCAATGGTACGAAAATCCCATACCTGGGTTATGTGCTATTAGATTTTCAGATAAAGAGTAGTTCTGTGCTGCAAGTGCCATTCCTAGTAACAAATGAAAAGAGAACCAAGCAGTAGATTTTACTTTGCCAAGCGAAACGATTTCAGACCTGAAACGAACACAAATTGACGCACTGAGTTCATACATTCTCACCAAGGAGGAAGATCTTCTGATTAGTACTGTAAAATTGATGAAAACTGGTGCACTGATCAAGCCTGGCAAAACCATGATCATACCGTGCAAACTGGAACCAGAGGACATAAAAGTACAACTCCAATAGTGTTTGAACCAATAACTAATCATCCCTTCGAAGGTGTTTTGCTGTTAAAAGAGCAGATCTTATCACTCAAGAAAAAAACAAGGGTTCAGAACTTTCATAACTGTCACTAACGTTCCAAACGCTGATGTAGAGATTCCTGTAAGAATATTACTGGGAACCTTGCTACCAGTTACTTTAATGACTCCAGCACCAGTGAATTTCAAACAGTTCACAAAAGAAGAGCCAAATTTAGATTCAAAAGATGGCCATATTAGGAATTCAGAGAGCGGCCCAGTCTTAACAACCAGGATCAAAATCAATGTCGATCTGCAGGTAGACGACTAAAAATATCATCAACAGTTAAAACGAATTGATCCTTGTCTGACAGCCACCACAAAAGAGCGGAGAAGATGCTGTGGGAACAAAGACATGCGTTTGCAAAAGATGAAACGACATAGGGAATACTAAAGACCTTAAGATACACATCCGAACAACAGATGAGGTTCCGGTGCAGAGAAATTACAATTCATTACCATGCCCCTTGTACAACAAGTGTGAAACAACATTTACAAGATTTACTGAATCGTGGATGGATTGAAAAATCAAAATCTGCTTGGTCATTACTTGGTAGTGATAGTGAGAAAAAAAAAGGAAAAAACCATACGATTATGTTGCAACTTCAGGGTACTGAACAAGAAAACCATTTCAGACAAACATCCATTACCACGAATCCAAACAGCCTTGGATAACTTTGGTGGAAGCCAATGGTTCTCAGTAGTTGATCAGACGCGTGCCTACTACCATGGATACCTGACAAAAGAAAGCAAGGAGAAAACTGCGTTTGTGCCTCCATGAGGATTGTTTGAGTGGGTTAGAATACCCTTTCAATGTGCCTGCAGGATTTCAAAGGTACATGGAACAGACGTTCGAGGACATTCGCGACGAATATGCCCTTCCTTATTTAGATGATGTCATCGTTTACTCTGGAGGTTTTTAGAAATGTGCTACAACGACTGATAACAAAACTTATGAAATTGAACCCGAGGAAATGTTAAATGTTAAATAATGAATTGAAATACTTAGGAAGAATTGTGAGCAAGTATGTTTACCGAATGGACGATTCGACAGTGGAGGCAGGTACCACATTGAAAAGTAGAAGACCTCAAACAATTGGCGAAGTGCGACAAATACTTGGTCTGCTGGGCTACCATTGTCGGCATGTACAAGACTTTGCCAAAATAGCCAAACTGCTCTCTGATTCGATTGCCATCCCATCGGAGAAAAAGAATACCACCCCTATTAACGAAAATTCTGGTCAAGCACCATCAAAAAACACCAATAGTTTAGACTGATATTCACCAGGCTGCCTTGAATGCCTTGATTGACATTGTGACACAACCACCAATTTTGGCATATCCCAATAATGATGATGAGTTTTTTCAACATGTGGATGCTAGTGGACTGGGACTCGGTTGCATTCTCTATCAGAAAGAACACGGCAAAACATGCGTGCTAGGTTACAGCAGCATAACTCTATTGCCGGCTGAAACCAAGTATCACAGCAGTAAGCTAGAATTTTTGGGCCTGAAGTAGGCAGTCACGAAGAGATTCCGTAAGTATCTAGCCTATGCAGATTATTTCACAGTGTTTACTGATAATAATCCACTGCTATACGTGCTGGAATCAAATATGGATGTGGGAGCTTTCTAAATTCAACTTTAGTGCGCGGTATAGACCTGGTATTATTAATCGCGATGTTGATTGCTTTTCGCTGTTGCATTTGGATATTGAGAGATACGTTGCTGATTGTACGGAACAATTTTCACAAGATGCCTTTAGACCAATAAATGCGGGAGTAAGGTTGCAAAGCATTAACAACGAAGTGTGGAGAGTAGGATTAGGTGCTGTTAACCTAGCTTCCTATGAACCGTTGATGTATAAAGAAGAAGAGAAGATCCCATCTGCAAAAATGGTTGAGCTTCAACGAAAATATTGGGATATTTCGGTAATGATAAATGCACTGAAGAATAGCTCAGATGTTCTTACCATGTTGCGAGACCTTCGGAAATACTTTCTTAACCAAAAAGGTCGACCCAGGCGAAAAACTGGTGACATTACCCAGATAGTTCTTCCAAAGATGTTAAAGCCTCTTGGCTACCAACACTTACATGTTAACATGGGCCACCTTGGTGCTGATCGATTGTTCGAATTAGCAAGACAAAGAGTTTACTGGCCTGGAATGTATAAAGATATCTGCGACTTTACCAGACACAAGTGTCCATGTATTTCCCAAATGAAACCAACCAGGGAAGGACCTGCTCCGCTACAAAGTATCATCTCATCATCACCTATGGAACTGATTGCCACGGATTATCTACATTTAGAAACCAGTAGCGGGGGATACGACTACATCTTGGTCATCATGGACTACTTTACACGATATGCCCAAGCATATCCAACACGTAATAACAACATAGTAGTAGCAGCAAAGCATTTAAATGGAGAGTATATTTACGATATGGACTATCATCAAAACTCCTGCATGATCAGGGACGAGGATTTAAAAATTAGTTGTTCACTGAACTACACTGGCTATCTGGCGTACAAAAAAGCCGAAACGCTCCTTACCACCCACAAACTAACGGTCTTGTGGAGAGGATGAACAGGGAACTGTTGCAGATGCTGAGAACACTTGGTAAAGTTGAAAAATCAAAGTGGCACACTAGCCTAAACAAGATTGTTTATGCGTACAACTGCACTCGCCATGACACAACAGGCTATGCACCACATTTCATGATGTTTGGTCGTCATCACAGGTTACCACTGGACTTTTTAATGGATTGATGATACTGAAAGAGATCCAGTAGCACATAGTAAGTTTGCTGAGGATGGGCAGCGTCAAATAAATGAAGCATACAAGATTGCCAGAGTGATTACGGAGAAAAGAAAAGCGGCTGCAAGAAAGAGACTGATCCGTCAGCAGCAATTGGGGCAACTTGAAATTGGAGATAGAGTTTTGATCAAAAACGTAGTAGAAGGTGGTGGTCCCGGAAAAATAAGAGCATATTGGGAACAAAAGGTTTACACAGTCAAAGATATTAAGCAAGGTGGAGTAGTGTACACCGTTCAAAAAGAATACGACCCATGAAGCCGACAAAGAACGGTACATCGCAACCTCCTTATGCCATGCCAGAATCTGACGCTACAGGAAGACACACAAGTAGCTAGGGAAAAAAGAACACATTTAAACCTGAGTTCTCTGCTGCAAAGCCATCTAAGGACCTAAAAATAAAGATTCCAGATTCCAAAGAAAAGCATACAAGAAGAAGTCAGCGAGAAACCAGACCCCACCAAAGTTCGCCTACCACAATGGGTGACCAAACTGTTAAGCAGATTGGAGTACAACGTCCAACTACAAAATAAGTTCTGGATCCCAAGATCAGACCTTTTACCCAATTAATTGAAAAGATTGGACCAGCAGTTTGGGTGTGAGTCCAAAGGGGATTGCGATGTGCAAAGGGGGGAGCACTCGAGATTGAAACATCATGTTGGGTATGCCATGTGCGAAAATCTTTACATTGCAGACTAAACTATTCGGTGCTTTACTTGCTCATCAACCGATTGTTTAAAAGACTGTTCCTTACACACACACAAAATAAAAACGAAAAAACCCCGAGAACTGTACATATTAATAAAACACTTTTGAGTTTACGTACTTATTGTTTGCATTAAAGAAAAACTGTTACATTGTTACATTATTACATTGATTGATTATTGATATTTGGTTGTTATTTTGGTTACAAGTCGATGGTCTTAACTTGGTTGGAACAAAATTTCTATGATGATAACTGTTACTTCTATTTAAACGTTTGGAACATTTGTTAAATAAGGGGAGAGTGTAACAGGATGCCTATCTGTTCTGTCTCCTGTTTGCGTTGTCGATATGTGCCTTTGAGGTAGCTTGGTCTACCATATTTGAATTTGCCCAGTAGCTGCTGACCCATAGACTCACCTCCCTTATTCGGTGTAGTTATATACTCCATGAATCCTAGGGCCCGTATACCGGCTGCCTTTAGCCTCTTCTTTATTTCACTTACCTGTTCCGTTTCCCACATGGGAATAGAGAATTTCAGCTCGCAGAGGCACTCGCCTTCCGCTCGCAAGAAGCGCCTCTTCATGTTGACAACCGTGAAGTCGCTATACTGGCTTCCGCAGTGCGCATTACAAAATATGCCGACTGTCACTATCTCGTCAAAGACTGCGATACTTTCAGCAGCCCCCTAAAAGTCCCAACCTCGAAGCACGTGCCCTCCTCGTGCGGACTTGGATCACATTCGCAGACATATTCCATCATAGACTTTCCCCTGTACTAGCCCGGCACAGGGGAAAGTCTGTGCACTCCTACTCCGGTCATGCAGTCGGTGGGAACGTAATCCTATTTGCACGAGAGATACTTGCGCAAGAGGCCCTTAACAATCGGCATGCTGCGTTTGTACGCCACCTTATCCCACCTTACATCATCCATCTTGATCGCAAGAACCACAACATTTTTTACGCTGCTAAAAGCTATTAGCTCGAGCTTCTCATGCAGTTTATCTACGGAAGACCTAAACTCAATGTCTAGCATGCGAAACACCAAGCACACGCAGTCCACGCCTCCGAGAGCCGGAATCACGTTTTTCACGTACATGTCGTGCCCGAGAGTTTTTCAACAAGAAAGACCCTCCATTCACCTGTATGGCCACTTCTTCTAGTCTTTCCCTGTCTGCGCTCTTCTTCGCACACATCGAGGAGCCTCGCCAAGAACCAGGAAGCCATCTTGGTGCCTTCATAGCTCTTCCTAGCCGCAGAAACGGTGTAATCGTCGACACATCCACAGTCCATAAGTATCCTTCCCGCGCACGTAGATTTTCCAGCGTCTACTATTCCAACTAGGGCGAATGTCATACGGAATGTCATATTGTTTGTTATATTATTATATTATCAATTTTCGAGAGCTTTCGCTTTTGGTAAGTCATTAAGACTTACCAAAACCATGCATGTGACCCTCTACTTCTTAGGCACGATGGAAGCCGGAATCCACCCTTTCTTCACAGCCATCTCCCTACCCTGTCATTTTCAACACATATTCCATGTCCATTTTTGCAGACGGTCTTGATGCCTAGAATCTTCTTTCCTGTCAGGGCATATCCGAAGGTAAACCCCAGGTCTACCAGTTTCTCGTATAGCATATCGATTATCTCCTTCTCATAGGGGATGACAGTCGTTATATACCGGACACCGACACATATCGCGAGCACGGCTAGAGCTCCTACACCATAGTACACAGTGCTGTTGGACGGTGAAGTGACACTTGACCACTGGCTGAAGTACTTTCGCTCTGGTTCTTACGTAAGTTTCCCTTGCTCTTGCGGTTCTATTCAGTCTCTTGCCACCAACAACGCGACCTGTATTTTTCTTTATGATAACTTGCTGTGGTTCTTGCTTGTCCTCGCTCATTTATTTATGTGTTAAGCACCACATAAAATCATACTACTACTTCGATTTCCTTATTGAACGCCTTATTGCATCCAGAGTCATGGATTCCACTATGGAAAATGCCTCGATAAGGTATTTTCGCGCTGTATGTCGACGATATTTGTGCTTACGCTGGCATCGAACCAACTAATTTAAAACCCTCATCCAATACCCTCATCCAATACCCTCATCCAATCCCAACCAATTCTTGATGGTCTGATCGGGCTTTGTATATTCCAAAGCTGTTCAAATTCATCTGGAGTTGTCACATTCATCCTCCTCTTCTTCATCTACCCCCTTAACATCCTTCATCCTCTTGGACAACTCCGTGTGAGTCAAGATATGTGCAGCAACCATCAAAGGCGCAAAAAATTTATCAAATGCGCAGTACACAAGGATTCCCAAGTCTCTAATGATAGGGTCTTACTTGATATCTTAGTCTTAGCGCTATCCAGTTAAACAACATTTCCTACAAGATTTGCGTACATAAAGATGGCATGCGAAGAGAGAGCCCGATCCGTCTTTTCTTCCTTCTCGTGCAGCTCCCGTTGAACATTTTAGGCATACGTCTTTTAGATCGCTTCATCTGGCGCCTTGTCTACGAAACCTACGCTACATTTTTTAGGCACGAGATGTCCCTTGCCTTTTCGCAGAGCATCCTTTGACGCCTGACGCTTGTTGACAGGCTTCTCCACCGTCGTGGCTTCCGTAGGAGTATCTATCACACCGAACATTACTACTAGTTAAGTCATTTTTCCTATAGCATTCCGGTATGGTAGAAAGCAGAGCAAGAGTAACACGTAAAGTAGAGCTATGGCGATGCTAAGGCATACTTCCATGTTTGTCTTAGAAACAAAACTCCTCCTGGATAACACCCACGGAACTTTTACGTTACCATGTCCAGATATTCTTAGTGCTTTAGACTCTATCCACGTGTCGAAGGACTATATAGTATTGTTGTGCACACCTTCGAGGCGTGGACAGTTTTTTGGTTTACGAGCAACTGAATGCCGCGCCAGTCACCCAGGACAAACACAGACATATAGGTAGGACTAAACAGCTGGACATGTCAGCGGGATGCCTTCCCTGCTAGCCCAATGGCACCGAAGCCCGCCAAAGTTTGGATATCCTTTGCGGGTCTCTACCGATCTCTTCATGGTGGAGTGCTGCAATAACGCTCCACTTGAAGCAGCCTTTATCTTCGTTCTTGGGGTTGATGATAGCCTTCTTTCTAGAGATCTTGACAGGTAGCTCTATATATGAAGACCCTCTTGTGAGCCGCAGCTTATGGAAGTCCATGTGCAGGATCCGATCTATGGTAAAGCCGCTCTGTGGTAGAGCTGGATACTCTACATGCTTCTTGATATGCGTGAACATGGTATCCATTAAATTATCTATATTACTACCCTGGAAAAAGGAGGTTGGATTGCTGTTGAACACCTTGTCTATCCTGATGTATGGATCGTCGGACCGGGTTCTTCCACAGAATCCATATAGACAGCTGCACTTATGTTCTTTACCTACTCTTCTATCAGTCTTTTTACTTCCGATCTCACCATCGCAATATACCAATCAACGTCTTGGAAGAATGGGTGGTTGTAGAATTTAAGAAGCATTGGTACCCTAGTGAAGTATTGATAATTGAGGACAGGGAAATAGGCGTGAAGTGCATGAAAAAAATAGGAAATAAAAAAAAAACCTTCAGGCCACAAAAAAGATGACGTTAGCTGGTTTTAAATGGAAGATGTTCTGATAATAACAGGACTTTTGGCTATAATCAATAATAATCAACAGCAATCAGGGACAAAAAATGTGGCCAAACCATTAAAAATAGTGAAAATATCAACTGTAGCCCCCCCCGTCCCCCCACTATCAATGTTTTGTTTGTGTCATGCACTGAATTTGGTTGAAACATTGCTATAGGGGGGGCAGGGGGGACAGTTTCTTCATAATGAGCTTGTATTTTTGTTGTTTGGCTACATATTTATGTCCCCGATAGGAAATCGAACAAATAAAAAACTTTTTAATAAGTGATTTTTACCTGTCATTTTTAAAGTTATGTTGTGTTTCCTTTGTTTATATATTTTAATCTTGAAGTTGTTTAATGAAGTTAAACTTATTATGTATCAAAAATTTTGGATGCTTTATTTTTCTTGGATGGACAGATAAAGTTGATACTTATAGTTAATTTAAGTAAAAATAGCTTCCTAATAATAATAACAAAAATAATTTTATCTGAAATAAAATATCCTTAATACACAACAGAAGGTTTATTTTATTTCAAAATTTGACTGCACTCATTTCAAAACCCGTAAAAGATCGCATGAATTTCGTTGTTTTATTTGTTAGGGTACAAAGTGAACCCCGAAAACCAATTTACTTTGCCTTGTTTAATTTAGGGCGCAGTCTGGGAAAGCGAAGCAAAATATTTACTTTTTTCTGTGTGTTTGAAGCCAAAAGAAAGACTTTAACCCTATTATACCTGGGGGGGGCACAAAGTGCCCGCGGCCTTTTTGACTAGGCATAACATTGGATACACACGTGATTAAGTGCTAAAATTTTGTGACTATTCCTAACTTTTATTAGGGCTTCTGATGAAAAAAAAAAATTTTGGAAAAATTTTGTACTTTGCTGGGGGTATCGCATTTTTTGGACGGGGGTAATTTTTTTGGAATTTTGAAAACCGTTGACATTCATGTAAGAATGTTATAAGATGTTGTATTGGGTATATAATTATTTATTATATGTATGTTGGTTACTAAGTGGTAACCAAGGTGTTGCTAAGGTGATATATGGTTACTAGGGACAAATAGCAGACCAGATTTGAAGGAAATATCGATCCAGCAAATTGACGTCATTTCGGATCCCAATGACGTCATTATATTGTTTTCCTTACCTCGATTATCTTTAAATGCCCTGTTCTACATATATGCCAAGTTTAATGACATGAGCATCAATATTTCTGGTAGAACGGGTCTTTTTATCTTTATCGTTAAAATAAGAAATTTTTTTGCAGAAATGACGTCATTTTTTATCCCAATGACGTCATTAAAATTACTTTTTTCATGTGAAACACATATTTTGGTATTCATTCCACAAATCTACCAAGAATCAAGGCCGTATCATTAGTAACACGCGAGAAATTAAAACGTACTGAAAAATTGGGAAAATGACCATTTTTCACATGTGTGACGTCATTTCTAATCCCTATGACGTCATCAAATTATTTTTTTTACCTGGATTGAGTTTGTATTAAGACATTCTCCAACTGAGCCAAGTTTCATCACTTAAGCACAAGTGGTTCAGGATTTATGGCCCGCGGGCACTTTGTGCCCCCCCCCCCCAGGGTTACAAGGGCCAAAAAAGCCCAGGTATAATAGGGTTAAACAAAGTTGGTTAAATTATTCCTAAAGATAGTAGTAGTATTATCTTTGATTTTGGATCATCAAAACCAGTTTTCATTTAGATACAAGATCCGCAATATCTTTTCTTGCGTTTTCGGCAGAACACAGATTGTAGCAAATTCAATAGTGTGCACGCCATATACTAAAAGAAATTTAAAGAAACTCATGTGGCCATCAAGGTACCACCTATTCACCTAGAGGCAAACAAAGTTGCAAAGAATAAAAACTTCCATCTAACACCTAATTTTGAAAATTATTAAATTTTGAACATAGAACACTATCCCAAAATAAAAGGAAAAAAAATTGTCAACACATTCCCCACTCTTACGGAAATTGGCCCATACTAACAAACTTAAAACTGCCTGCTAAATCATAAGGAACATTTACTGTTGTTATTCTGTTTGTAAATAGGTTTAAAAAGTTTTGAAATTTTCAGTAAAAGTTCTGAAATTTTAAAAACAAGCGTCCTTGAAGATCCTAAAAGTAAAAAGTAGATTTTTTATTGTCTTGTAGCCACAATAATTAATTTGTCAACCTTGACGGTTTGTATTCAATGCGTTTTGACGCTGCTACACTTGGTTTGCTAACAATGCATCTATATTCCACCCTGGATCCTGGTTGTAAATCGTAATTATCTGTTGTAACTGCAAACAGCAAACGGTTGAACTTAATCAAACTGATGTTATTTTTCTCGTTATTTCAAAAGTATTACCACAGGAGCTATGTTTCTTATTCCAGGTTTGTACCAGTACAGAAGGTAGGAAATAAACTTCAACAAATAGGCAGATTTTTTTTCTAATTTTGTGTTCTTTTTTCCATATTTCAAGGGAAGGAAATTCACAAAAACCCTTCTGACTTTAAATTAAAAATGTAGAAAATAAAAATGCCTATAAAACGAATTCAAAAGTTTTCCTTTCTATAACACAAATTTATTTGTTTATTCGTAGATTTCTCAATTGTTGTCTTCACAACATCGGACTTTCTATTACCATTGATCGTTCAAAACGTCGGCTCTTTTGATGTTGCTGCCATTTTCCGGCTGCTAAGAATGTTTAGAGCCATTCGGGCATTGAGAGCATTGCGTGTACTCAGAACCATCCGGTGAATATTTTTCTTGCTACGTTATATGTTGTAGTATGTATTGTACTGTAGTAGTACACACATAACTTCTTTGGACGATACCGGTGCAGCACGAAGTCCCTGCATAAGCAGCGTTTCTGCATATGCATGCTGCGTATCGTCAAAAATTATATCTGAATTTGCTTTAAAATTTGTTTTTAAGAATTACTTTAAAATTATTGGTTATACTATTAAACGGTTCCAAAACATCAGGTTGTGGCAGTGTTGAAATTTATTTATGACAATGTATTTGTTGCATTTTTAGTAAATCTAATTTTATGATTGGGTGCATTTTTCTATTACTTTTGAAATTTTGAAAGTGTGGCGCAGCCTGTACTTACACAGTCTGTAAATGCATTGCTACATAAAAATCCCTCCTATTCTCTCAAGGTGAAAGGTGAAGGTAAAAATTTAATTACTAAAAAGATCTTCATATTCTCATATTTTAATTTTGATTTATTTGTGTTTTGTATATATGCGTCAAAATATTTATTGGCAAAGTGCTTAGAAGTATCAATGATAATCCTAGATTTATATGAAACCTCAAAGTCATCCAATTTAATACATACAGAAGCGTATTCCCGTTCTTTAAAAAAAACACCCTGACTAATCCTTTACTTTATTTATTTTATTGAAAGGATTGTACTGGTAAACACAATTCTACAAAAACAATTAAAATTTTTATTTCATATGCACACCCTATTATTTGTTTTGTTATTATTTGTTATTATTCTTTTAGATTTTTGAAAAATCTTCAAGTCATTATGACTACCATTTTGAAATCATTTCGTGCTTTAAGCACCATTGTTTTGTTGCAGAGTTTGTTTTTATGTATCTTTTTTAACAGCAGAGAAAAACTGCTGATAAGCTGCAACAACAACAACTACAACAACAACAACTCTTAACCACGACAATAACAACAACAATTTAGTAACAGCAATGAAAACAACAACAAAAACGTAGCAATAGTAGCAACAACAACAACAACAATGCTTGTGTACATTATAATTTCTCTAACTAAAGCCATACTAAGGTATGTTTGCTGTCATCGGTCGTGGACTGTTTTACAAAGTTGCACCAAGTCGTTTTGGTAGCATTCTGCGTGCCATTTACACGTTGTTTCAACTCATCACTTTGGATGACTGGTACTACATGTACACTGATGTTGTAAATGCCAATTCAGGTAGGTGTTATTAGAAAGTTTACTGGGCTTTCTTGTTAAGGTAATTTTAATATAACATAATATGTTTGCTAGTCTCAAATGGCGAACATTTGAATTATCTGGCATTCGAATTTGCTGAAGTTATAATGTTAACAAGGCCTCTACTTAAAAGTAACATAAATTTCTTCCCCAAAGGACACATAACGTATTTTCTACGGCTTAGAATTTGGTCCCACAAACACCACAGTACTTGTCCTCTGTGTTGGAAGAATGTTTAAGCCTGATTCAAATTTTACCCTGTTCTGAATACCACTTCGCAAGTTTTGATACACTGCTTCTTAAGCACCGTAAGGAGATTTTAAAAATCGGTTGAGCATCCGGTTGGTGAATATCTTAGAATTTTTGTTTGTTTTTTATTTTAGACTACACGTTTATCATTATCTATCTGATTATATACATTGTGTTAGAAAACTTTATCTTTTTAAAGTAAGTGTGATAGCATTTGGATCATAAAAGATGTTTTATTTTTGTGAGTTAGACCATAGTGGAATTTCTTAGTTAAAGGCATGTTCGAAAAACATAGGCAGGATTTCCGCCAATTGTGATTATTAGCACATCACTAATCAATCCCGTTCAAAAATCAACTTGTAGAAACAAAAGGAAATAAATAAACCGTAAAATTCATTGCTCTTAAGGATACGGTAACCCCCTGAGGCACATACTCAGCATATTTAAAATATCTCCTCTGCTCGCTATATTAACCCTAACAAATATATATATTCTGAAAGCCAAATAAATCATCTCTAGAGTGATGATAAAGTATTTCTATAAAAAAAATCCAAAAAGGAGAAAAAAAAATTTATACAAAAATTCACCCTTCCAGTTCATTTTGTCAACACTCCCCTCAGTAAAATTTTTGTTCGTTGAAAAAAATATGATTGCGAAGCTCTTATTCAGCTCTAAAAAACTTTGCTTTTTTTACTCAAAACAACACGTGGTTCCAAAAATATCGCATATTTTGTGTTACAATAGCTGTTTTATGACTGATTTATCTATTTTTAAGCATGATAGATCAATAACTCGATATTTCCTCACTTTCTGCGTTAGAAAAAGCAAAGTTTTGTAGCCAAAGATAAAATTGTCGCAACAAACTTGTTTTCGTACAATTTTGACAAGATGGAGGGGAGTGTTCGACAAAAATATATACCGTTACGACTAAAAATTTTATTTCGAGAAAAAGCAAATCAAAGACCTTTGCTTTTACCTGCAAGAATCATGGTTACACCCACTTAAACTTTATGAATAATTAATAACTCATGAATATTTTATTTAAAATTAAAGGTAAAGTGTTTTCGTAGAACTATGGGCCTAGTTATTGTTAAACAGACAACAGGATAACATAACATACCAGGATAAAAACGAAAAAAATAAGGAAATAAATTATAAAGGTATAGATGATAAATAATAATATATTTGTATAGATTATTAAAGTGTGAATGTTTCCTATGTTATATGTAGAGATGCAATTTTTTATTCGTTCTGCAAAACTCTCTTTAATTATTATACAGATTAAATATATTTGAGGAATTTTAAACTTTGAGCACACTATTGAAAACACTAAAAGATAAAAAATATTTTTTCTCATTTTATCCCTCTTAACAATAAATATTTTTGATTCTTTTTAAAAAAATATCAGGAAAATATGCCAAAGAATCAAAATTAAAAAAATAATTTTTTAAAAAAAAATGACTCTGAAGGGGGTTACCGTATCCTTAAAGGGGAGTTAGCGTTCTATTAAAAAATTAGGTTCATTTCCTAAAACCAAGTTGAAATTTAAAAAAAAAAATAAAATTTTGATATCTGTTCCTACAAAATTCACGAGCGCGCGGTAAGAGGCATTTAATCTTTTTGACGCCACGGTTAACTCGGGAAACAGTTATTTTGTGACGCTCCAGTAATGAGCTTACGCTGAACGCTGAGAACGAAAGAGGCAAGAAATATGGAAGATTCAAATTCCAGCCTCAGCTCGACAATTTCAGCTGTTGAATGCAGTAGTGATTCTAGTGAAACAAAGGTTGTAAAGAATCCTCAACTTTATTGAACGATAAGTTGAACGACAACAAATGTATCACGACGCACAATGATTTTAAAACCCTCTGTTTAAATCGCATAGTTCTGTAGACAGCAAGCATACGTCGCCGACGTTATCAGAAAAAATTCAACGATCTCTCCACTTGCAAATAAATAAGTTTTTTTTTGAAAATTTTTTAAATATTTTCAAAACAACTTCTCTCAATCAAAATATGTGAACACACTCTTCATATTTACACAATTTTCACTTTACAATCCTGCGGGTTTCAAGTTTGAAAAAATGCACACCATGTAGATTAAATATTTAAATTTAAACAGAATTATATCTGTTTAATTAATTTAAATAAAAGGAGAGCACGCGTCCTCAATTCAAATTTCTCTCAAAGATGTTGATGAATAAAGAATTATTTCGTTGTGCTACGATAGTTTATATATATTCTGTATAAGATGGAGAGTGCGAAGAATTAACATGAGCGTAAGTTGCGTCACAGATCTCCATTGCAGATGTTCTTTCACTTATGTTATGGCGACTACCATTAACAATTGTATGTTAGAAAATGGGGATAAATTGATTTTTTTTTAAAAATTTCAGTATTTCAATGGAAACATACAGCTTTCAAAATATATTTCGCAATAAAAATATATTGGGCTTAATTCTCCTTTAACGTCAAAAAAAGTTATTAATTGAAAGCAGGAATAAAGGACCAATGTTAATACCAAACAACAAAGGAACAATAAGCATTAATCACCTGTGACTTTGCATAATAAATTTCGTGCAGTTGATTACTTCTTTTAAATATAGTATGCGGGAAAAATATTTTTTTTAAAAAAATGAAATGGACAACAAAACGATAAAAAAGCGATTTATTTTGCGTAAAAAAATAATCATGCGCCCCTTATACTTGGCTAACCAAGGAAAACATTAGCAATAGTTTCACCATGTCAATTTTTTTTCTTTGCAATAATAACTGAAATTTTGTTACATGGCTTGTTTTAAGCCAATCGAAAATATGAACGAAAGTTTTATAAGACAGAACTGATATATGAGATGTTTTATAGGCGCTTTAAAGGAAATTGTATAAAATATAATTACATTTGCCTGTTACAGACAGACAGGCAGACCGACGGAAGTAAAGTATATAGATATAATTCAATATATTTGTTGATTACTTATTTGAAAAGTAAAGTAACAAATTTTGTAACAGTGAAATTTCGCTCCGTCGTCATAGTTAAGGTGGTTTACCAACAAAAAATGTCTAAATCTCAAGAATTGTCTTTTATCTGTTTTCTGACAGCAAATTCATCTTAGAACACCGTGGCAAGTAGTGCTTATGACAAATTTAGGTTTTTATTGCGCAATCTGGCACTTTTTTCAACCAACCGCAAATATAAGGGCATAGCAACGCCCATAGCAACCATTTTCGCATTTTTAGACAGCTTTCTTGCCCCTCCGTCGATGTTTAATTCCTTGCAATAGCTAGATGATACTTTAGGGCCTCCTAAGACAATATATGACAGTTCTGAATATTAAATGAGGTGTTCCACACGCAGTCAGAAAGCTGTCTTAACGATGCACCCTCCGAAGTGAACTCGTCAGAGTTTACTCGTCATCAATTAGACTTAAGACTCGTTTTTTGCCGTTTAAGTTCAGAATCCACGCGAAACAAGAATTCTCAAGATCGAAGCACACACGCTTTACAATTCCTTCTGTCGATGCAGGCATTAGTATTACCTAGTGCTTGAGTGAAACCGATTTTCAAATCGAAGTTTTGTCTTTCAGTTATTTTGTCCAGTTTCGCCCTGTTTTAGCCTTTCTTTCGTCCAAGAAATACCGCATCAGTTGTCTGAAAGACGAGTCAGACTTACGAAAATGCGTTTCACTCAGTCACTACACGTCGCCCTTGAGAAACATACGCGGCCAAAAAGGCGCTTGAAATAGCGCATGTTATTCAGTTATTTGGTTTAGCGTCGAGCAGCAAAATGTCATATTTTGCCTATATTTTACCTAGCAACGGGTAACCATGGCAACCAATCAATTAAATTTTGGACTTAATTTTGTCGTACTGTCGCGTACTATGATATCCTCATCAAGTAACTTTACAAAAGACAATCCTCTGCGATATAGGTTTTTTGTTGGTAAGCCAACTTAATGACAATACGAGATATCAACCTCGTCCCCAGGGTCTTGTGGCCCCTGAGCCGTTATTACGGAGTGGCCAACAATGACCCTGGAACAGGCTGGTCACGTGATACAAAAATGCCCAGATATACTGGGCATTTTTGAAATTCCAAAGATAATGGATGCAAATTTGGCGCTTGCCTTAATAGCAAGTTTAGAGATGGCGGGCGAAAAAAGACACAACATCAAAGAAACTTTTTTCGTCGATAAAAGCAAAATTGTTAAAATATTACTGACTTTACTTTATTGATCTGGCTTAGCTTGATTGTGTAATATTTGCAAAAGGCCTTTAATTTAGAAAATGTTTTGGAAGTTTGTTTTCATTAAAATTCATGGGCTGTAGCTAGCTAGCTAGCTGCGCTGTGTACTATATAGGTACCTGGCTAACGTGACATCCCGGGATAGTTTACTTAACCACATATTTATAAACAGCATATTCAATGGCTATTATTATCCAGGTGGGTGATTTTGTTGAGAATACGTTAGAAATTGTATGAGAAGAGCTAGGTACTCTCTTTAATATGCACAACAATTTTTCCTATTTTTAAAATCAAAACTAAGAAGGATAGGTTGTAGTGCTAAATTTATGGATTATTCTCGGATCTGGGTTAACATGCTTGACATTTTCTGATCATTTTCAACAAAAATGACCAACACTTGAATTCAGCATCAAAATTTATGGAATTCTGCATTTTTCAAGTTTATACACTAAGTAACCCTGCCCCTGTTAGTAGCAAAACATTCAATGTTTTATGATGAAATGACTACACAAATCAACTTCAGTGAAAATGGTTCACTACAGTTGAATATGACTGTCAAACTTTTATAAAATTTAAAACATAAAGCCTGTTCTAATCATACATTATTCAAAATTTCATATCATATATAATTTATGCTGTAAATCCAAATGTGCAACTCACTTTTTCCAAAGTTTTTCTGTTTTCTCTTTTAAAATGATCACAACCCAGACCCTCTATTCTTACCAGTTTTAAAATGTAAACTTTTGCCATGTTGTTCTTAATTATATATATAAACTGTATCCAAGACAAGAAACTTTTTTTTGCAGATTAATATTTACGAATTTAGCAAGATCTTATTTTGTAAAAGGAACAACATTTGACGGTATGTCTAAATTACATTTAACGGTATATATAAATAATGGGTTAAGTCAAAGCTGGTTTATTATATACGTGCAGGGTAATAATTTATAAAATGCTATTTGTACTTGGCCACAATGTGAAAATATGCCGGTGGAGCATAATCAATCGCTGGCCTAAAATATAATATTAGGACCTTTTGATTTCTCAGTATGGTACATTGGCCTTAGAATTAATTTGTTAAAAAACCTTACTTGTTTGTTCTTATTTGGTCAAGATTTAGAAGTTTTGTTACAAAACATTTGTCGGGCTCATTTAAATTGCTCAAATTCTGAAAGAAAGTTTAGCTAATTCAAAATATCAAATAAGCTCATCATATTTGCCTACTTACATAAACAAGTTCCAATGTTTATGTTTTTATGAGATTCTTGTGCATGCCTGGAAAAAATCAGAAAAATCGATAGGCAAAAAAATGCAGACCTTAGGTGAAGAAAGTCAAATTATGGTTAAGAGCTTTTGTACTATGGCTACTAGCATCTTTTCACTGATATGTGTTCAAATGTAAACTACATGCAAGTTATATATTATATATATTGATTTCAAGTTCAAAAGATACATGTACCTGAAAATAAAGTTTGAAATGGACTGGTACACGGCTTACTGCCTGCATTATTTTGCCTGTCGATTTGCGTAAGAGGTTTGGGGATTATAAACAACACACATCACGATGAAAGTTAGCTGCATGGTTTTTAGCCAACAAAATGTTTCTTAGAAATGTGACAGATAATTTAGCTAACTTGCCAACATAAGATTTAAAGAGAACACATCCGGCTTGTCACCAAAATATTTATCAAAATAGACTCAAACATTAACTAACAACATTGAGTTTTGTACCTAAGTAGGGTAATGAATTTAACAACATCGATTATGGCTACTAGCTATTAATTAAGATGTTCACGTAATTTGGACGGTATACGCTCTAGCTAGTTAACTACCAGTACACCTCACATATATCAATTTAATTATCGACATAAAGTTGCTTTATATCATGTAGAACTAAAAATGGTATCTTTTTCTAACATATTTCTGGAACGAGTCTCCCTAAAGTTGATGCAAAACTTTAGCAGGTCTTTTTATCCACGCTACAAAATATATCGACCGCCATATTTGTTGTATTCTTGTTTACATAAAACTCCCGCGCGGGGCAGAAATAAGTCTTTGCAGGGCAATAAATGTTCATAAATTATTTTTCGGTTATAGTTATCATAATTTATAAGCGATCATGTGACCAGCCTGTTCCAGGGCCTTTTCGCCGCTATCAACTTCATCAACAAGGCAAAATGCCCTGGGAACGAGGTTGACGAGATATAGCTTTACAAACTCAAACGAGAAATGAAGTAACAGGTGGCCAACACAAAGCAGTTTTAAAATGTTAGTTTTTTATCTGCAATATCTGCATGACATAAAATATCAAAAGGCAATTATCTCAATTCTTACATAACTTAAAATAAATTTCTTATGAAAATTGTCCCTAATTTGATTGGAAATTATCCTAAATAAACATAAGAATGTAGTTCCAGTATAAATAACTGATAATGCTTAATACTGAATACATTATAAATTAAAAAATTTCAAGTTAAAAGTTTTACGTACCAAAATATTAAACTTGTTACTTTTTACTTCTATATCTTTCAAAGAATTGTGTTACTTTTCTTGTCGGATAGCACTTTTCATTTTAAATGGGAACAAGAAGCCCAGGGGCTTGAAGATTTCCGCCATTACCCTAAAAGATTTTAAAATTTGAAGTTGATCTTGAAAACGGAGAATTATGGGGTAAACAAATCATTGAGTATTCTCAATTATTATTGTAAAGGGCCTGATACACTTGTACAATATCACTGAAATATAACTTATAATATCAATATAATTTCTTAAAATATGTTTAAAATAGAGTTATAATTTCTTATAATTTCTTATAATATAGCTATTATGTATAATTTCAACACCTGACATGTGCGTCATAACCTCATAATTTGCTGCATGGCTATAATATTTGAATAAAATCAAACGAGTTTGATTTTAATAATATTGTTGGTGATCTGGTTTCGAATGCCTTTTGTTTGTGTGACAATAGATCTATTATCTGCTAGCGTTGTTGTGGCAACGATGTTATGAAATTAAATGAAATTATAACGATATTTTAACAAATTATAAGTATATTGTAGAAAAATTATAACTGTATTATAGAATATATTTAATGATATTATACAAGTGTATCCTGGCCTTAACTAACCTGAAATGTTAAAATACAACTCAATAAATAAAAAATAAAATTCATGAATAATTAATTAGTTCTGCTGAATATAGCTTTAGTCTACGTGCTTGAAAAATTGTACAGAAAGTAATGACGTAACATCAAAGATGGCGCATTATAAGACGATCTTCATTATGCTACACTGCACGAGCTTTAACTTTTGTTAGCATATAAACTTTAAAATAAATTATTGTTCATTGGATAATAAAACAATCTGTTGCACTGTTAGGATTCTTATTGGTTTAAAACTTATTTTAGCCTCGTTCTCAGAAAAAAATCTTTAGCCTGGATAAGTTTCGGGCGTCAAGCCTAGCTGCGCTGTCTCTATCTATCTATCTCTCTATCTCTCTATCTCTCTATCTCCTCAGGCGATTTTAAAGATTCCGCCTTCGCTGGCGGAAATCAACAAAGAAAGCAATGTTTGGTGTTATGTTACTACCAATAGTTCCAAAACAAATCAACTAATGTTTAAGTTACTTTTGTCAATTTCCTTGTGCAGATTGCATTTTCGCCAAATTATTTAATAATTTGTTATATGAATATCATAATTTTAAAAGGTTTCATGCAAATCTAGGGAATTTTTTACTTGTCTATGTTTTTTAAACATGTCGTTAACCTCTGGGTTGAACTATAGAAGAATGTTTTAACTTTGTTAGTTGAACCGTAGTAGAATGTTACAACTGCCTCTCTGTGACGGTTGGGCATAATGTCTCTTAAAGGAGCTTTTATAGGTGGTTTCAAGTATCAAGGTTGAACTTTGTTTAGCAGTAGCCTCAAAAGCACGGTACAGCGTATCGCCGATTTTTTAGGTTTGTGCAAGAAAAAACATTTATTTTCGCGCCTTTTGTCAAAATCTAGTAAATCTGGCCCAGCCACGAAAATTAATTTAGAGATTCAATTTTCTCTTGAAAGTGCTTTTTCAGTTACAGAGAAGTTAGCAAAAATATAACGGGACCTGAAACGAGTAAACTAGCATTTTAATTCTTTTCAACAATTTTTTTACACGATTGTAGCTTGTTCAGCACGTATTGCTTTACGTTATCGACAGTAATGAAACCGCAATAATACAATCATCTATTAAAATCCATTTTAAAAACGTTTTTAAAATCTAACATTTTGTTTTGATCTTTATTACTATAAAAATGCTTAGTATTGTAGCATCTTTGCACAGAAAAACTAAAGTGGTGGAAACTCCCTGAAAAATCCGATATTAAATGGATATTGGATTAAATCTCGGAGAAAAACAGATTACCTAGGTGACGATTTTTATTCAAAATTTTCCACTCTTACTCACATCATCATACACATGCCAGTAGCATTTTTCATTTTAGAAGGTTAGCTATGGTGGTTTAATTTACGTAATTAACAGGTGCAATTAAATTTTTTGAAAAAGATGCCAATTATATTAAAATCAATGCTCAAAATGTAGCGAGTGCCCAGGAGCTACACAAAATTAAATTTGCTGCAGGGTTTATATGTAAAATATGTAAATTCGAATTTTTTTTCTTTTAGTTTGTTTGTGGCTGTATTGGTTGATAATTTTCAAAGAACGTTGACTGCTGCAGAAGCTCGCAAGAAAGAGAAGAACAAACACAGAACTTTATTTGTTGCAGTGAGTTTGGTTTTCTTACGCCTTTTCTATGCACGAAAATAAAGAGAGTAAGGGTAAAACATTGACAGAATAGTTTATAATCCTGAATCCTAAACGGCATAATATTTACACTTAAATTCATTGCAATGGAAGAGAATTTTGATTAGCTAAAAGCCATTACACTAAATATTAAGTCTGTTTCTTTTGCTTTTTAAGAACATGTCAGGTTTTTGGATTTGTTTTCGTGGTTTTTTTTGCGCATATAAAAACTTTACTCTACTTTTTAACGAATTTAATAATACTTGGAGTTGTTTTTAACATTTATCGACTAGAAGTAAAACATTTTCTTTTGACTGTGAAGGAAGAAAATGCTGATGACGGTGGATCTGTGTCAAGTTTTTCCAATCAAAATGAAGAAAACTCAGGTTTTGTATCTTTTAGTACTGTGTTTTTAGTATTTATTTTCTTCTTCGGTTTCTATTAATAGTGTTATTAATGAGGGTCCTGCGAAGAGTCCCCTAGCTTCAGCACATCTAATTTATCATTTTGAGCAATCGAAATTATATTTAATGGACTATTGAACATTATATTTCATTTAAAAGTTTCAACCCTTTCAGTCCCAGCTATTTGTCGGAAAGTTTTCCAGAGCAAAATATGGTATTTTTGACCCAACTGCAAATATCTCAAAAAGTATTAGAGCTATGGTGATACTTTTACTTATACGTTAATGAACATTTTTGCACACAAAAAATATTATGTGACGTCATCACCTGGTCACGTGATCGAAAAACTGCAAACAAAATTCGAAAAAAAGCTTTTTCTACATTTAAAACATAAAAATGTATAAATCTTGTTAGAAATCTTGTTAGAAATCATTCTACAAAAAATTGAGAAAAATGATAAAATATTGGATTCAAAATGGCAGATGTTTATCGGGCCAATTAAACCGACAATTTTCGACGAAGAATATTCAATTAAAAGTATCTCAAGAGTGTTAGAGGTACAGTAATGAAACTTTGGTCCTTTATTACTTACAAGTTAAAAAAACATTTCAACTCAAAAAAAGTTGTTTTGACATCACCATCTGGTCACATGATCAAAAAACAACAAAAAATTGTGAAATATTGGCTTTTTCGAAGTCGCAAATAAAGAATATACACGAAGATGAGTGTATATATATAAATCAAAATTTCTCACAACAAGGTCAGTACATACCATTAAAGAACTTTGATCCTAAAATGAAGTATAGCTAATGTGGTAGCATATTGGATTCAAAAGGGCGCAGATTTCAATACAGTAAGATCAAAGATCTGTAAAACAAACAAAATAACAAATAATATATAGCTAAAACAAAAAACAGGAAAATGAAAATAAACAGGAAAATAAAAATAAATTTATTGTTTAGAAAATTCCATTCCATTTTGCTTTGTTTTTTTATTTTGTGCCTTTTATCAGTTCGCTTTCCTTTTGCATAGCAAACTCTGCATGGTTTTAAGGGCCTTTGGCAGCTCGCCCCAGTAGTAGCAGGTTTAACGAGGGAAAATGTTTACCGTTCATAGTTACCGCCTCATGAGGATCATTATGTACAGACGTCTCGATTAAAATAAGCAAGACATGACTTTTTCTAGATAATCCAAAACACCATTTTCCTAACAGTGATTTAATTCCTGATGGGAATTCATATCTGTTTGTGATAAAAGTGTAAAAGCTAGCTTACGATACCACTTTAGCTTTTATGGAGGGTATGCAGACCATGCAATTGTTAGTCAACTTTATCCACACCACCCATGTGCAAATTGTAATCCGCTACCACTGATGGTTTCAACACAGGATTATTTTCACGATCCTTTTTGCCAGTATCTACAATGCTGGCATTGTGACAAGCCGATAACAAATACACAACTGCTTTTTGCTAGCCTTATTTTTTAAGGAATGGTATTTCGAGATCAGCATTAATGGAACATGTGAAATCTGGCTCATCTTGACGGATCTCAGTCAATTGTTCAAAGGCTGCAGACCCTTTTTCAAGAACAATATCAACAAGCTCTTTTGCAAAGTGTTTTCTATTTGTTCTAATAATCCCGACAAGGTGAGTATCGTGTGCCAGAAAGTACTGTGCCAAATATGGGCTTGTGTAAATGTTGTCGGGAAACAAATATTATTTCAATTCAAATATTATTCTATAAGCGCCACCGGAATCCTCTCAGATTGGAGTAGTTCGTCAAAGTTGTCATCATAATACATACCCTTCCCACAGTAGACTAGAAAGTCTAAAGTTATCCCTTCAAAAGTGGTCAGTTCATACAATCATATACCAATTCTTGCTCGTTTCGTCTTTTTATACTGGCGAAATTTGAGTCGACCTTTAAACAACACGATAGGCTCGTCAACATCCAGGTTTTGTTCAGGTGCATAAACTCGTCGGCATGGATGTACGTACCCTTCGTTGATTTCCACGTCCGCAAATATCACCGACTTCGTGTTTGTCGGATTCAACATCACTTTGGCTAACATCACTTTGGCTACCATCACTACTAGAACTTGAACCTACCTCAGTAGCCTTTGCAACCACAGCCAGTGGTTGTTCATCCTCATTAGACTCGTAGAGAACTTTGTATTGCAACACGAGGGCGCCGATTCGCCGAAAACGCGCGTATGTATGAGGGCGAGCTCGGGCAATTTTTTGAATACAATTCGCGCTTTTCGTCCGATAACTCCCGAACTCGCTTGAATTGTTCCCAAATCCGCCCGTATTAATCTCTAAATGCAAAAAAGCGCTTTCGATTTCGTTGACTCGGCCACAAAAAAGGCAACCTTCGAAGTATCACAGAATTGTGTCACTTTATTAAATATATATTCATCGATCAAATTGTATCAAATAAAGCCTTAAAACTTTGTTGTTGTTTTTAATATGTAAAATGGATGCAGGCTTTTTCGGGCAAAATTTGGACGCTGAATACAACAGGTTTAACCTTTAACCTGGGCTTCTTTATTATTGTTTTCAGAAGTACTTTTGGTGTTTTCTTTATCAACAAAGTCAAGGAATTCATCCACTGTCACTTATCTCCAATATCATATTCTGCATCACTATATTCATCCATTATCTCTATAATAATACAGAGACTGTGTCTGTCTGTTTGTAACAGGCAAAGTGGATTATATTTTTTACAATTTTCTTTAAAAGCGTCTTTAATATATCCCCTATAAGAACGTTCCGTATTTTAAAAACGTTTTGTTTACAATTGTAATTGGCTAGAACAAATCATGTGATAAAACAAAACGATTTCATTAGTTAAGAATTTCATTGCATGCTAATATAAATTTACCGTGACAAGTGCTTTGTTATAAATTATTGTTCAGATAAGTCACAGGCAATTAACGTTGTTATTATTGTTAATTTCTTTAATTCATTGTTCGTACTTTTTTATTGAAATTGACAACAAAGCACTTAGTGATATAAAACGTAAATAAATTTTAAATGTTCTTGAGTGGATTCCTCCAGGGGTTTTCTTTTAAAACGTTTTTTCAGCCTTCTTAATGAAATTGCTAACAAACATTTTTGTGATAAGAAGCGCAATAAATTTTAAAAAGACAATTAGTGGATTATTCCACGGGTTTAAATAACTAGTAATATTAATAATTTCATTTAGCTATGTCAACGAACACATTTTTTGACCGTATTCGTTCGTCCATTTTAAAAGCTGATTTTTTCTGCTAACATGGCTCGTTTTTGATGCAGTTTTTATGGTGCGTCAAAATTCCTCTATTTTTGTTAAAAGTTGGTTTAAGCTGTTTATTGCGCACCAAAACGTCAAAAACCCAGGGAAAAATGACGGGGGTGCAGTCACCGCACAGCGGTGACCAGGGACTGAAAGGGTCAATCAGGATATTCTCAAATTTGCCTAATCTTGGGAAATGATTTATCGTTAACCCAGTTTGAGGTAAACGATAAAACAAATAACTACGACAATGTTATGCTTCGTATGATAATTGTGTAACAAAATACCGCGCTACAGCTGCCGGAGGGAAACTAATTTTGTCCTACCACTTATTTTTCCCAAAAACGGAGCTGTCATGCTTATTTTCCACGTCTGTATTGATTTCGAGATTCGTGCATCGTATGCATTGATGAATTTGGATGAAGCTATAAAAGTCATGCCAGCACTTATCAACCCGCCGTATCACCGAACTTTTACTAACAAATATCCTCCCATAAGACAAGGCAATAATATGATTGGTTAGCACTAGACAAACAAACGTTTCACAGGGTTGGAAAAGACTCAACTCTAAATCTTGGATTTTTAAATGTCACAATATGAATTTTTTACCCACTGGAACTTTTTTTTCATCTTAGATATGTAATCATGTAAATATAGCTTTAAACTCACTTCCTTGGTGTGTTACTTTGTTATATTCTCCCAAGGCAGTTATTTTTAAAAATCTGTTAACCATTTATCATTAGACAGTACTCCAGAATATTACATACATCGTCCAGTTATTGAAGATTTTTACTCTGTCGATGAAATTTCATGCAAAAGGTACTTAGTGAAAATTATTTTTATGACACAGTGTGGAAAATCTTCTGTGACAGCGGACCAGTAAGGAACATTTCTCTCGCTAAACATGCTACTGCGCGATTTTGAAAACTTCACTGGTCGCGTATACTTTCTTCGTAGAGATCGCGAGTTGTTGTCAGATTATTTCAAGTTTTTATCCTCGATGGAATATAACATGCATCAAACACAGATTCAACAGAGATTGCTTGATGAACTGGTTGACATCACTGTTAACGTTAGTAGCTAATTGTTCGTTTGTTTTCAGCCGTTTTGAGGTTTTTCGGAATAAGTGATAGCGTTGCTGATGCGGCCATTGGATTTTTAAGGCGTGACACACTGTTGTTGTTGTTGTTGTTTTGAGAATTGGGATTTTTAGTTTGAGCCTCATGATTCTTAATGGCTAGTTCTGTCACAGCTGTTGTCAAAAGATAAACAGTGAAGTGTTCATTGTCAATCTTCATTACTCGACAAAACTGTCGAGGCATTTCTTTAAACTAAGATACTGCTAACATCTCCCTTCTCTATCTCAATGTCGAAGACTATAAAATATTAACATTGCGATTGGTGGAGGGGGGAGTTGAAGCCCTCAGAAAGTTGTTAAAAATGTTATAGAAATGCTTGTTTTTTAACCAATCAGGATGCTTGTTTTTTAACCAAACAGGGCATAGCTCTGCAAAATTAAACAAACTTTTAAAACTGCGAAATAATTGATTTGTCTCTATACATTTTCTCTAAAATTGCAGCCCATAAAATACACGAATTACGTTCTGTACTTATTGCTGTTTTCCATCTCAACAACGATATTGAAAAGTTTTTGACGCGAAGATTTTTGTAAAAACAGTGTATAAAAATTGCATTTAGCCATGAACCTCCTGATTGCTTCCGATTTATATTTTTTTAGATTCCTGATGTTCCTGAAGAACTGATCTGAAATTTCAAGTAATCTTAAGTACAGTTAAACCTCGTCTACCTCATATCAATGGTCACAAGCCCGTAGGAAGCAAAATCTTTCTTTTTTTAGGGAGAGGAAGGCAATAATATGTGGGTCTGGATTAATAGTGTGATCTCGTCTACTTTATGATTAACATTCTATATGAGCACTCTCCCACCACAGTACCTCTTATATTTTCTCTTATATTTACTTCTTATCTAATGATCCAAAGAGAAACTAACTGCCAATTTGTTTCTTTTATTTTAAATTGAATGATAATTTGTATTCATTTAGGGAACGTTCAATACTTACGTAACGTAAAAAATTTTGATAAATAATCTTGTATAATTTTTTGCGATAGAACGTTTAAGTTTTCATTTTCTCCGTATTTTTCCGTAAGGTAGATCGTACTTTAGTTTCACAATCGAAATATTTTTGCTTGTTTTTTTTTTTTTGGGGGGGGCGGGGTTGGGGGTAGTTGTTGTCTTTTGGCTTGACGTAATTGTTAAAGGATCTTAAAAACGTGACGGCGTAATAAGGTAACTGTAGCGTTACGTAATAATTGAACAGCACCTTACATATGGTTCCTGAGTTGACTGAAATCAGATATTTAATTGTAACTTTTTGCTTAGTTCATTACTTTTTTGTTCATAGTTGTCAATCTTTAGAAAGAATATTTGTCAGAAAGATGTTTTGAATTAAGTTACAGTTATTGTTTTACATAATACAGTGAAGAGACGAGGAAGAAGATTCTTAGATCACTTATATAATCCCAAACATCTAGATATAATTAGACACATTAGCAGCTTATTAAAACATTACTTCCAATTTTTATTGAAAATTCTTCATTAGAATCACCATGCTGAACAATTTTCGTCCCCAAAACGTTTGCTGAAAAGTTTAAACTGAGCAAAAACGTAATTCGAACTCGATATATAACACTACAAGGTCGATTTAAGCGTCTGTATTATACCTACCACCCGTTGCAAAATTAATCGATTATCGTAAATGTGCAGGCCGTTTGTTTGCACATAAGATCTTCTTCCTACGTTACTGCAAACGTGTTGCAATTGCATGTAAGATGTTCTACAGAAAAATGGAATGAAAAATGTGATGAAGAATATATCTTTTTTTTTATATAAATTATACATAATCGTCTTTTTTATGCAATACAAATGATTCATATAACATCGTTTTGAGGTTTAAGTATGTTTAAGTATACGATAAAGGCGATCGACACGATTTTCTTTCGTTAGAATTTTATTACGAAGAAACGTAGCTAAAATAAATTTTATATATAAAAAATTTTCATAGAAATAAATCAACAATAATCAAAAGTTGTAAAAAATATATAAAAATCAGCATTAAAAATTTGAATAAGGTATAAAAATAGACTGTCGTTACAAATAAATACGACGACTTCATATTAAAAAATAATCGCTTGTCGAGTTACATCGAGTAAATATATCTCGTCGCTTCACTTCCAGTCATCACTAACTTCACAGGACAAAACCTAAGTTGTTATTTGTAGAAAGTTGTTTCTAAATTAAATTAAATATTTTTACAACATAAGATTCTGGCTTTTAATTCTCTACGAAATGTCTTAGGTTAGTGGTCGTTTAATTCTCTACGAAATGTCTTAGGTTAGTGGTCGTTTAACTCAAAGAAAAGATTCTAAAAAATTCAATTTGAAACGACAGTTTGCGACCATAGGTGGGCTCCTGCTTTGATTCCACGTACTGAGAGATTCGCCTTAAGTATATCATCCAAATTCTACAACATCCAGTAAACGAGAAGATATTGTACAAGTAGTTCCTTACGCAAGGTTGATTAAAATTCAAGTTTCAGACGGATTAAGGAATTGAGACAAGACAACAATAGAGCAAGATTCTCTTAAGTTTTTCTTTTACGTTATCTAAACATTTTAAACACAAATCAAGCCATCAACAAAAACAAACTTACTGCATTCGCCTGGATAAGCTAGTCTGATATTTCCCTTCGACATGCATCGAGCAACGTTTAATGTACAAGGGTTTCCGTAAGTTTTTCCGTCGTTTCCACATTGCGGGAAGTATTCGCGGGTGCAAGCTCGGTTACAATCAGTACCTAGAAAAGAAAGTGTTTCGAAAAACATTGCTGCACGAAAAGCAGTGTCTGTCTGGATTATCCTCTATCTCGATTTCCATCTCGAACAAAATTTCCGGTCTCTTGTGAGGTCGAAATAGGAGTCCACTTCACATTAATAACAGAGGTATTGCACATTTTTACTCCTTTTCTATTGACCTTCACGAACCGTGCGAAATTGTCGTTGTCGTAAACGAAAAAGAATTTGCACAGGAAGGATTTCCGATAGGAGATGTTAATACAATATTTTTTTCATGTTCCTAAAACTCTTCTTTTTGAATACTTTATAACTTTATCTTTAATTTAAGTTGGGATTTGGGCTAAGTAAATAAATGCCTGAAGGTTTAAAATCAAAATACACTGGATCGTGAATCCTTCATATTCAAAGACACTCATGGATTCACTGGATTTTAACTCATTAAAGTTTACTGGTTTTTATATGATGTATGCTTACCACAATTCTGTAATTTTCTTCCGCCGAGATAAAATTCTGCTTTGCATGCTTCACAGTAACTCGCTTGACATGTTGCACGAGGATATTTTGCACAGTATGCTGTTTCGCAGGGGTTGATCAAACATCTCACAACGTTCGAGCCTTTTGGACATGTATCTAGCAACGTAGAAAAAAAGATTTAAAAGCAGGACTTTATTTTAGCAAATGGTGAAGCCGATAAAAAATGAAGCTTAAATAAAATGCATTGAATTTGGTTTCAATACATATTTTTTGCATTTGATTCATTTGAATGAAACGTATACTTTAAAGGTAGAAACCTTCGCGAAATAAAGTTTCGAGATTTCGCTATTTTAAGGCAAAATCGCGAAAGTTTAGTTCCACGAAAAATTTGATTTCTATAAATCGCGAAAGTTTATTTCCGCGAAATATTTTTCATCACAATTTGCAAAGGTTTATTCTTGCAAAAAAAAGTAAACCCTGGGTGATTTGGCTGTAAAACATGCTATCGTGTGATAAATCGCCAACCTCGTCCCCAGGTGCTTTTTTCTTTTTAACATTGAGGCCGGCGGCGTAAAAAACCCTGGTACGCCTGGTGAGTTTTGTAATGCGATTGGTTTACATCCGACATAGATAATTTATTCGCGCGGCATAATAAATATGAGAAACGTTCAGAAATATTGACTAAAAAAAAACGGTGAACCGAACAGCAATTATTTTTATGAAAGATGTTATTTTGGCAGAATACACCTTTCCCGAATTTCATAAATTATAATAATTATGACGTCATCCAAAATTTTATAATGGTTCTATTCTCTTCAAATAAGGATATTCAGATAGAATATCAAATTATCATGACAAAACTGAAGTTTTTAGAGCAATATAATCTTCTGGTTGGATTTTATTTAGATTTGAAGAAAATAATTATTTTGAAAACGAGGCTATTCTTAGAAAGTTCGGCTATATAAGGGGTTTGACCGTAACTTTCAGTTCGCAATTGAGGCACTTAACGAACAGAAATATTTACAAAATTAGGTAATTTGTTCTACCTTTTGCTAAGGAACTTAGGGATAAGAATCATTTTTAGTATCGACCTCTTTAATTGAGTTTGACATAATTAGGAAATTCGGGAAAGGTCTATTCTATTGTTGACATTGTGAATAAAAAAAAGGTTCTTTTTTAAAGCTTATTAAAAAACATGACTTTTTTTTAGCTGGATGAGAAAAGACATGTAGCTAGCTAACTAGCTATCTTGCTAACATGTACATTTTTATTCATTTTTCTACTTAAAAAAACAAGTGCTCCTCCAAAAATGTAGTTTTAGTCAGACCAGCTAAATATATCTTCCAATTTTAAACAACTGATGTAAGTACTTAACAACAAGATCAAAATTTTGTTGATGTGATCTAATTTGGGTGTTACGTAATTATTGAATAGGCCCCTAACTATACAATATATAACACATTTAAATGATAAAAAGGTAGAATAATCTCTCATGGATCAGGCATTAAATTGCTAAGGCCTTTCTTGATCACCAGTTTCTTAGCTGGTTGTTTTTAGCACATAGCACCTTTATTTTACCAACACAGTTCGGAAAATGTGAACCAGACCTTGACCCTTCAGATCATGTTCATTAGTAGTGATTCATGCTAAAGTACATATTGCTGTTTAAACGAAGTATATATTGCTTCTGGGACAACTTTTGCCATAGTTCAACTGGGAAATTTGCTAGCTAAGGGAAGGAAAGGGAAGAGATTGTAGCGTAGCGTAAAGGACTGAAGGTTGCTAAGCAATATGTTAATTTTAAACCTAATATTATCAACTGGGTTGCTTATAAAAAATTATTCAGCCAACATAAAAGAGATTAAAAACATATTTTATACTTAGCTAGCCAACTGTCTAAGCTAGCTTTGGTTTGGTTACCTTATTAAATATAAAACTAGCTAGATGCCACAATCTAACACTTACACTTTTTTCCAAAGAGGTACTAGACTTATAAAATATACAAGCTAGCCAGCTGAATTGAGCTAGGATATCTTATGTATCAGCATATCCCAACAAAATCAGCTCTATCTAATTACACGTTACCGCACTTTGTTGATAAATAATGCTTCTTAAAAGATTTCATCACTATAAAATATAGTTCCAGGTGAACAAATAATAACCTGGTTTAAAATAAAAATTTCTAAAGTCAAGCGTTCAAAAACATCAACAACCAAAATACATCGTCTTCGCCATATGAAGAACGAGGACTCGATCAAGTTGCTTTGACTAGCCGCAGAAACTGTAACAGCGAGACAAATCATTAATTATTCATAGTAACCAATATACTGGTTATGAAAAGCAGCCTGTACCAGGGTCTTGTTTAACCGTCGAGTAAGCACTAACGGCTTTGACAAGGCGAGACAGTGACGATTCTAACTGGGGCGTCGATGACAGGAACGCATTCGATGTATTTGAAACTTGTTGAAATTTGTTAACTTGCTTTTTTCACCTCACTTGCATTGGTACATATTTTTTTGAGAACGTGTGTGAAATAGTACATAGTTCGTTTTTTCATTGTACACACGAATTCGGCCACTTCGCGAAAATTTCTATAAAAAACTTCGCGATTGTTTCTACGAAATGATTCAATAAGCTCAATCCCCGTAATTTTCGAAGAATGGCGTGTAATAAACGGACCAAAAGTTCAAGATGCAAGAAATTATACACACTTTAGAACCATATAGACGGGTAGACAACCTGTTTATGAACAATTAATTTCTATGATGAATTTGCTACTTTTTTATTTTTATTTTCTAAAAAAAGAAAAATTTTCCTTTAGTATTCTTTTTGGCGGTAAAATTAGTTACGGTCTGTAAAATGTATTAAATATCAGTAAATCGAAAGTTTGTTTTGACGAGGGAACAGAGACAACACGAAGAGCTGTATTTGTTAAAAAATGCTATGTTACTAGCTTTAAGAAGGTAATTAATACCTCTAAAAAATTTAAAAGTCATTTTTGTTGCTTAGACTGGCTTTGTACAATAAACATATATGTTTTTATGCAGAATTTCGAAGGATATAGCTTGCTAGCTAGTTCAAAAAATTTAAAGTTTATTTTATTGGAAAGTTTGAATTAAAAGCAAGGTAAGTACTTATGTTGATTAAATCATGGATATCCAATATATGTAGGGAGCTTTTCTGTCATTTTCAATTCTATTTGGATGCTCAATATTATATTTAAGATGATTTAAGTTGTTGTTTTTGTCGTCACTGATCATAAACTTTTCCACCGCCATTAGCTCGACTTTCGTATAAGTCACTAAAGTCGAAAACCAACAGCCGTTTTTTGAGCCCCTTTAAAGTACTTTCTTATAATAAACATTTTTAAACATACGAGCACAAAATTTCGCGAAGTTTGAAAGTAATCTAAAAACTAACAAAAACTCTTCCTTGTTTATGTGAGTGTTGCTTTGGTTTTCGATAGTATTTGACTCTCCACGAACTATTATTAAGAAGCATTCGATCCAAACATTTCGCGGAAGAATGCAGGCAGAAGTGGCGCTTAAAAAACACTGAAAATTTTATTGCGATTTTTTTGTACTTTCCAGTTACGTTTTCAAAATGCCAACTGCGCAATGTTTTTAATCATATGAACACTTCGCTTGTGCTAACATCGTTTTTAATAAAGGCACTTACGACATTTGCCAGTATAAGCTCGTCTAATAACACCATCACTTCTGCACATAGCACCTCTCAGTAGACAAAAATTAGAGTAGGTTTTACCATCGGTGCCGCACACTGGTCTGTAGTGGTATGGGCAAGATCGGTATCTTTTGCAACGGTCATCTACATGAAAAAAAACACGGTTATTAAGCAGCGAAATAGGTTAAGTGATGGAACTAAAGGCACACTGCTTTCGTTATTATGATAAAAGGCATTTGTCCATCTGCTTTGATATTTAAAATTCACGGTCTGCTTGCTCATTTATGCTAGTGCACTAATCGAAATAGCTAATTTTTGTTGTTTTTATAACCCCTCTATTTGCCCATTTTCTTTTATTTATTTACTTCAGGCTGAGCTGTTGCTTATCAGTTGCTTCTTTTTTAAACGATTCAAGACGTATGCTGCTTATAAAAAATTGTGTATGCCACATCGTAAGTGATTCGAACGTAATTTGCAATTTAATATGTTTAAAGAGACTTACTGCAGGTTCCAAAGTATTTCATGTAAACGTTTCCATTTGTGCGACATGTCTTTTGTTGCAGCAAGCAAACATTTCCGTAAGTTCTACCGTCACTACCGCATACTAGCGAGCGGCCTGTGTTACATTTCTTTGGACAAGATGGTTTTCCTGAGGAAAGAAAGGCGATCAGTGAATACACGAACGTAGATGAGATAAATCAACAAAAATTTAACATTTTAGCTATGTACTTTCACGATGAAATTTAATTATCGCGAAAAATATTTTGCTAGATCGCGAAAGTAAGTTTTTTACATTAGGTAACCCAATTTCCCAGTGATATCATTAAATAAAGAAATTTGATCTTATTAAATTAGGTAACAAGAATTTGTTGAAAGAGGAATGTGCAATAGAGTCATTTTCGGAAAAATCTTTAAACAACTGATTCGCGAAAATTGCTTCTTGCAAATTAAAAAAAAGACAATTTGATTTGCTCAGCAACATACCGCATGTTCCTTTGTATTTTATTTGAACACTACCACCACTCTGGCACACACCAAAGTTCATCATGCATTCGTTACTATATGTTCTTCCATCAGTTCCACAATATGGATCGTATTGACGTGTGCAGATGGGTGAGCACTTGCCTACAAAAGGAATTTTAATTTCTTTCATTACCCTGAAAAATCGTTATTGAGTGCCTGTCTATAGAAAATAGAAGGAATATATAGCGTCCAAAAAGTTACAGGCTAATGCATAATTTGAATTGATGCTTTTAACTGAATGTCGCCACATGGATAGATTCAGTCAAAAGATAGAATTTAAATATTTGCAAGAAATCGCGAAAATAACGAATAACCAGAATTTTCTAAGAAATTACGTGCATCATTTAACTCTCAGCGGCGATCTTATAAAAAACCCTTTATCAAGTAGGGCTGTCTACTTACGGCATTTTCCTGGATGATTAAATTTTACTTTTGCATTTGAACTGCATGATTTTGATTGCAACTGACATAGATTGCTATATGTGATACCATCACTACCACATTGCGGCTTGTACAATTTGATACATCCTACAGGACATCTTGGAGCATCTGGATAAAGGAAAATGTAAACACAAATAAAAAATAATGGGCAGATGTGTTGAGTGAAATACTGAATTCGATGTCTATACTAGAGTAGGCGTTATTTTATTTATAAAAATGGCGATAGCACTCAATAACATCCTCTCCTGTTTCTGCATATAAAAATAACAAGGTAGGTTAGAGGGTAGAGGGAGTTTAATATGCAATCTCAGTATACATTGCAGAAGAATGATGCGTCAGACTCCAACGTCAAAGCACTGGTTGTTTACTCTCGACGCTACTTAACAAAACGTCTTTTCAGACCTTAAAATAAAAAGAGAAGATGCAAGTTCTGTTCTACGATAGAAAAAAGACCGGTCAAACTAACTTGCAAGCATATCAAATTTGTGTTAAACTTGTGTTGTTGTTTATGATTTTTTTATGCCACAATCACACTACACGAAGACTGAAACTAAAGGCAGTTAGTAAGGAAGAAATCACTACCGCATCGTCCATCATACGCAAATCCAACTTGACCACTAGTTTCACATATTTTTTTGTTCATCTCACATTGATTTGTGTACGTATTACCATCCGTTCCACATTTCGGTTTGTATTCTCTTGTGCAATGCTTTTGACATTGTCCTAAAGCAGAAAATAAGTTTTAAATACAATCCAGGAGGATATATGTAAGGAACTAGAGCAAGTGTTGCATCATAATAATTATAGCCATAATGTGTCGCTTGATAAAATACACAAAATATGCTTTACGCTACGTCCGAATATAGATATACCTTAATGGAATAAATTTTCGCGAGAATTAAATTTCGCAATTTCGCTAATTTTTTGAATTTTCGTGAAATGCTTTAATTGGCACCGACGCCATTCGCGAAAATATATTATCGCGAATTTTTGATAAGTTTGTCATTCGCGAAATTAAATTTTCGCGAAATTCATTTTCTCTCGCAAATTTATTCCATTAAGGTAGTCAGAAATAAACTGTAAACATAAACACCGATATCCGATATCCATGATGGTGGATACGTACCACATGCGCCATCATGCATTTTAAAGATAGCTTTTCCTGTCGTGCATGCTGCGAGTCTTAGGTGACATTCGCTTGAAAGTGTCTTTCTCAAACTGCTACAAACAGGCTTATATTCATCTGTGCATGACATTGAACATGATTCCGATTCTAAGAAAAAACACTTTTGTTTTCAGGACATGTCTAATAATGTTTTTGAGTTTTTCTGATTTTCTTTCGCACGAGGATGTGACAGCAATTGACTTAGAACGCGTATAGATCTTAGAATATCACATTGTATGCTTCTCTTACCTCCTAAACGAAAGGTTTCAGAGCTTTCTTTTTGATAACTGAAAAAGAATAAACGCATTAAAAAAAATGAGTGAACTGTTAGAAGCGAGTTACTTTCGTAGATTTCGTGACTGAATTTTTGTTCTTACCACTGATTGATTAGGTGTTTAATCAAACTTTTTAATATAAAAGTAGTTACTTACGGCAATCCACCTTTTTGACCATCGACGGAGAAAACTGCGTTACAGCCACCGCAGTAATTTGACTTGCATTTCGCTTTTGGATGGGCTGGACATGTCGACACGTCACAAGGGTTTGCGAAACAATTGAATGTCCCTTCATCCTTCGGACAGTCTAAATTACAAAACAAGCAAAACATAAAGGCAATAACATAACAATAGCAGAGAAAGGGAAAAGTTCTTTGATATTTTTAAGAGGATAGGCTTTTTCAAGTTAAGTTCAATACGCTACCTCAGGGGAATAAATTTTTCGCGGGAATTAATTTTCGCTAAAGTTATTGGGAAGGAAACTGACTATTCGCGAAATTTAATTCACATCAAACTTGAATCTATTTTTCCTTTTTAAAAACCGGTTTTCACTATTTTTTTTCTTCTGATTTACCTAGAACTACATATAATATATATGTGAATTTCTACTTCAGCAGTCTTTGATTTATGTCCCCAACATAAAAGCCCTTAAATAACGATATAAATTAAGAAAGAAAATGTCATCAAATTCTTTTTTCAGGACTTGCCAATTTTGTAAAAACTAATTGTCGCAAATGATGAATTAAATTTTATTTTCGAAAAATTTCCCGCGAAAATTAGTTCTCGTGAAAATTAATTCCTTTAACCCTATTCGGTCCGGGGGTGAGGGGGTTTTCGCCCCCCTGACGGTTTTTCTTTAATAACTCCTTTATACTATGCTGTATGGCTATGATACTTACTGAGATTCAATATTTATCTATAAGACACCTGCATGCCAACTGTCTTGGTTCCATACCTCTTAGAGGCTTAGATATTGGCTATTACTCGAAACTACCCCTAAAAATCTCTATGAAATCCTTATAATTGGGAAAATATAATAACTCTTGTTAGTATTATCCTTAGAGCTTGAAACTTACAACACAACTTTGTTTCATCAAATAGAATTCTTCTGTGTTTTGTGGACACGTGATTAATCCGATTTCCTGATTTTTCGGAATTTACTCAAAAATCGGGGAAAACCGGGTTTTCGGGCAAATTTTGGCAACTTTTTTAGGCGACTTATGTAAAAATCGGATGTTAAATAACTTTTACTCGGCTTTCAGAAACTTCATACAGAATGTTAAAATTCGCTCTAGAACTAAAGTAAATAAATTTTAAGTAGATAGAGGTATTTTGAACAAATTTCAAGCTTTTGGTGACGTCACAGAAAAAGTGCTGACATAAACAAAAACTTATCGCTGCCATTTGCCATGTGCCAAGTTTGATTCAATTTGGACAAGCCTCTGGAAAGTTATTAAATTCCGCCGGTTATAATATGTTCGAAAAAGGGTTAAGGTAACTCGCACCATACTTATTATAATCACAGAAGGGATGGGGAGGTTGTAATTGTGTCAACGCTGTAAACACGAAGCGCCAGTTACTTGCCAGAGCACGATCCTCTTCTAGCAATTGTCAACAACGGTGTCTTGCATTTTTCGATGTCGAACAAACATTTATTTGATATCGTTCTACCGTCTGAGGTGCATACAGGATCATATAAATATGTACATGCACGCAAGCAGTTGCCTTTTCCTAGAGAATTAAAAATAAACCTATCAAGAGATGGTGATGGTGTAGTAGTAGCGCATGTGACTTGTAATCATAAGGTTTCAGGTTCGAGTCCCCACTCCGGCGCACTTTAAATGCTAACCGGCTTGTGTGACAGGCAAGCAAGTTAGAGCAATGCTATACGTATCTCTGGCGGTAATGTAACATAGTTACAGTCGGAGGGGAGGAAGAGCCAACCGTTAGGATAGAATCCCCAAGGACGTTAAAACTTCCCGTTACTTACTTACATCAGTAGACATTTTACCAACCGACCTTATTTAGTAATTGACTTACATACTACATCCGCACAAACTGTGATACTTTAAGTTGAAAATTTTCACAAAGATTAATTTTCGCAAATTTAGCGAATTTTATTCATAATAGCGAAAGTTCATTTACGCAAAAATTCTCGAACACGTCAATTTGCGAAAATAAATCGCGAAATTACTAGAAATGACGAAAGCTAAAGCACAACCATGATTGGTGGTGTGTTTTAAGCATGGTGTGAATAAGCTCTTAAATAATAAAGTACCGCAAATTTGATTGGTTGGTAATTGAACTCTGGCTCTGTATAATCGTATAATCGATATGATATCTTATTGTAATGTGCTAGTAGAAGAGTATGCCGAAAGGAGAACATACGTCTCGCTTAAATTAACTTCGCGAAACTTCTGGAAAAACAAAAAAAGGTATTTTTTAAAGTTTTTCTTGTCTAGTTTTTCTCGGTAAGTTTTTCTTTGTAGTTGATAAAAACAATGGCCACCCACTGCGATATGGGCAAGTTCAATTATCTAAATAAATAGGCCTGAAATAAATTAAAATGGCGAAAGAACACTAGATTCGTGAAAATGATTCGCAAAAAAAACTTACAATTCGTGAAAAACAATAATCGAGAAATATTTTGAAATGACTGATGCGAAATGCATTTTTTGAAACCTCGCGAAAATTAGTTTTCAAACTATCTCAAATTTGTTGAAATGACAAATGACTGTCAAATAAAATGAGATAAAACAAAATACTTTTCGAATACCTGAACAATCAACAGTTCCTTGGCCAGGTCCTTTTTTAGTTGCATCAATTTCTTTGCCACTTTTTTCATCGACACACCAGCAATAACCAGTAGAACTATGACATTGTTTCTTTTCGTAAGAACCATCGTTCTTGCACTGTGGGACATACGCACCAACTAATGGTCGAGTTCCTCCACTATTAGCAGCATCTTTCTCAGTTTGGCATTTTGACTTAGCTAAGAAGAAAACAAGGACACAACAGTGTTTCTAGTTCTAGCATCGTACCATATTGTTGTAAAAGATCGATTTCGGTATGGCTAAAGCAGAACTTGCGCAAATTTCCAAAAGGTCCAGCATTGTAAAATTAAAGAAATCTTGGACGATTTTATCTATTTTTAAAAGTATATCAGAATAGAACATCAAAATAAAATAAAAAAAGGTCCAAACCTGTCAGTTTTTTCTTGGCCTCTCCCTTAAACATTCTGACAAATTAAGAAGAATTTCAACAACATTAGAACTAAAAAATTAAAACTTACAAGTAGGGTTTGCATATCTTTCAAGGGTTATATCAACCTTGAAATCGTTGCCAGACTTCGGTGGGCTGAATGTATGGCTAGTTTGAGTAGTGAAATCACCAAGACGAATCCACTCATCTCCAGATTTGCACCAACCAATGTTCAAAGTAGCCTGGATAATGTAACTTCGACGGCTTGTTTCTTTCATATTTATTTCGTAATGAATTACTGAACCTTCCACTTTGGGATCTTTAGTGTATAATGATGCTTTTGTTGGATTGTGACATGTTAGTCCAGGACGGCAGTACACTTCTTCTATGATTCTCATATTTAGGCACGAGTAGGGTGGAAGAGATGGTAGTGATGGAGGGAAAATCAGATCTCCGTAAACCCGCAAACGTTTAGAGTTTCCTAAGTAAAATTGAGATGAAATGATAAATAATAGACATATTTGAAAATAAAGAAAAGAAAAAAAAGCTACGAGATTTAAAAAGTAAAAAAAAAAAAAAAAATGTGCAATAGGTAAGTAAATATTTTCAAATTAAGAAATGTTGACAAACATGTTGCGGACCAGTTATATTAGAACTATTCGCGGCCTGTATCAGACGATGACTTTCTCCGAGGTTTTTTTTTCATTCTCAATAAATAACGTGGATGCCTTTTACTTCACACAACGGTGTGTACACGTGAAATATAGTTTAAATGTAATTTAATATACCATAGTCGCACTTATTTTTGAGCATTCGTCCGCATAACTACTTTTCCTTTCACTTGTTTGATATAAAACACAGGGAAAAATTCATGCAAAACAGCTTTACGCAAAATCATTACAAATAAGATATCTGCAATTTAATACACGTTTCCCCAATTAATGTTACGGTCAAGTCTTCTTATAAAATGAAATATATATTTTTAAAATACAAGTCTTCTTAATTTTCGACTTGTACTAAAAAGCCTCGGTTATAAGCAGAGATCAATTAACACAAAATTAAAAAACCTGTTAAAAAAATCACATTTATTTTGTTTTAAAAAGTTGAGAAATATCAGCGGTACATCAAAGAAAACTAATTCGGGAAAGGGTATTGCAGTGCAAAAACTCTTAGCATGAGATAGATACGGGATAAATTTTGTACAGCTTGGTATGAGGTTTTAAGTGAAAAATCACGTCACAGGTGTTAAGAAATCCCATACCTGAACAATCAACTGTTCCCTGACCAGGCCCTTTTTTAGTTCCAGCGATTTCTTTGCCAGTTTTTTCATTGACACACCAGCAATAACCAGTCGAACCATGGCATTGTTTTCTTTCGTAAGAGCCATTAGAACTGCATTGCGGAGTAAAACCTCCAACCATGGGTCGACCTCCTCTGCTGTCTGCAGCATCTTTCTCAGCTTGACATTTCGTCATTGAATTATCTGCAAAACAAACATGCGTAAAAAATGCGTAGAAAATCTTTCCGCAAATTCACCTAAGTTGGAATTCATTTTTACTAACGGATGGCTTATAATTCCCAATGGATTTATTTCCACGACTAGGATTTTTAGCTTTTCACCGAGTGATATTTTTTTTAAAAATATATAAACTGTAACAGGTAAATACCAAATGTTACAAGTGGAATGTGTATCATACATACCAGAACAGTTGACATACTGTCCACGTCGTTGTTTTGTTCCAGCAATCTCCTCGCCAGTTATCTCATTAACACACCAACAATACCCTGTGGAGCCATGACACTGTCTCTCTTCGTAGGAACCATCGTTTTTACATTTTGGAACAAATACTCCAACTAATGGTCCTCTGTTGCTTGCAGTATTTCTTTCTGCTTGACATTTTGACTGAGAATTAGCTAACAAAAAAATGAATACACGCATCCTTCATGTGTTATTATATGTTTTACAGGTACTTTTACATGATAACCTAAAATTTTAAGTCATATTGAAATAAACTTGAAAAGGAAGTTTTACTTCACTTAATCATTTTAGAATAAAAACGCAAACTAATGGTCAGCTATTCGCCTCTTGCTCAGTGATGCACTTCGACTTAATTACACCTACGCGAAATGACGCATAGATAAATTGAATATTTTGCATTTTCAACAGTTTTTAAAAATGTAGCAATCCAGATTGTAGAAACCTTATTTGTACAAATATTGGCGCGGAGAAAGTTTGGCGAAGTTATCGTCTTAAATGGAAAATTAAGTCTACCCATTTATTGATTTCCGCCAGCGAAGGCGGAATCTTTAAAATCGCCTGAGGAGAGAGATAGAGAGATAGGTAGATAGATAGAGACAGCGCAGCTAGGCTGGACGCCCGAAACCTATCCAGGCTAAAGCCTAAATCCTCGTTTTGACAGATTTTTTTTGAGAACGAGGCTAAAATGAGTTTTAAGCCAATAAGAATCCTAACAGTGCATCAAATTGTTTTATTATCCAATGAACAACACTTTATTTTTAAAGTTTATATGCTATCGAAAGTTAAAGCTCGTGCAGTGTAGCATAATGAAGATCGTCTTATAATGCGCCATCTTTGATGTTATTAACGTTTCACTTTAATAATTACGTCATTTGCTTCTGTACAATTTTGCAAGCACGTAGACTAAAGCTATATTAAGCAGAACTAATTAATTATTCATGAATTTTAATTTAAAGAGGAATTGTTGAGGCTGAATATTTTTGGTGAAAGATAATGTATTATAGCTAAAAAACCGTGACAAGTGTGTTATAAAAGAAAAAATAAGTATATGTAGTCTGAAAATAACCTTTCGTAACTGATTACGTGAAAAAAATTTGCTTTAAAGATATTTTCCAAGTTGTTTTTCGGAGAAAAGGAGAAAATAAATAAATTTTCAACCTTGCCGTTGTTCTTATTTTGTTTTTATTGTTCATCAATTTTCAGGTTTATTATTTTTCGTTTAAAATTGTTCTTATATAGAGAAATGAAGTTTATGTAAGTTAAGTTAGCTATGATTTCCAGTTACAATAATAATCAAAAATTGAAATTTAAAATTTTAGAATATTCAATGATTTTGTTCCCCCATATTACTCAGTCCTCTTCACAGTTCAGTACTTTTTTAGATTATTGCTAATGGCGGAAATCTTTAAGCCGCAGGGCTTCTTGTTTATATTTCTTTGCCATCCTCAATTTAAATCCACGCCAATTTTTTTTTTTTATCTCTAATAAATTTACCCCAAATTTAAGATTTTCTTCCGTCTCCAGATTAACGGGTGGGTTGCCCTGCGTTAGAAAATTTGTTCCATTTTGGTCCCAAAAGGACCCTAGTAACCCGCGCGGTGAAAAGATATCTGACGTCACTGCCTCGTTTCCAAGGTATAAGCGCAATGCACCGTAACGTCAGAAAAGTTAACAAATAAGACATATTTTTTCGGCTAATTTAAAGGAAAATGAGCAAATCCAGTATGCCTGTCACAGACACACACACACGCACCGAATAGAATTTAAATTTTATATTTTTAAGTAGAAAAATCTTATGTATGCAAAAAAAACCAGCTACGCTAAATTAAATCCACGCCAAATTCAATTTTTTCCTCCATTGCTTAGTTAAATCCACGCCAAAAAACATGTGCCTAATTCCCAAATTAAGCCCCGTTGCCAAATTAAATCCGCGGCAAAATTTGTGTACGAATAAGGTAAGCGAACGCTATTGCATTTGTTTACCTTTGCATCGTCCATCGTAAGCAGCTTGCAATGATTTGGGTTCTTCTAAACACTGAGCAACTTCAAGAGAACACTGGTTAGGATACGTCTTACCGTCATTACCACATATCGGTGCGTAGTTTAAAGGACAGACTTGTGAGCACTTTCTTTTCGCTGAAATGTAAAGGAAAGCTAAAATTATTAAACTGTTGAAACTAAAGCATAACTTGAGATCGTTTGGCTTACTGTAATCGAGTAATGCATTTCCAATCGACAAGAAAATAGTCTTATTTCGTAAAATTATGGTATATTTATTAAGGCAGGTAAAAAAAGTGCGTACGACCACTTTAAGTTGTACTCCCCGTAAATATTTAGCACATTATTTAGTTTTTTAGATGTCCATGCCCGAAAGTCGCGTTAGTAAACGCACTTGGGAAACATACTTTCCACCAGCGTAAAATAATACTTCCGTACCACAAGTAATCTTTTTGTCTCCAACAAAGAATTCAGCGCTACATCCTCCACAGAAATGCGGTTTGCAAACAGCTTTTGGTTCGTCTTCACAAAATAGTTGAGCACATGGATGATACGAGCAAGCAACAATTGGTGTACCTTCAGGACATTCTGTTGGAACCAAGTTAATAGAAAAATAAGCATCCGTAGAAACAACTGGAGACAAAGAGCATTTCTGATTGGGAGAGTACAGTAAAAACATAATAAATATTTCATTTTAGTAATATAACACATCAAAATGACACTTTAATTGCTTTAGTTCTTAGATCTCACAACACTTTAGTGGCAGTAACACAGAAAGCAATCTGACCGGTAAACCTAACTTAATTTTTGGATTTATTGGAAATATTTAACATACCTGCGTCGACAACAGCAGCTATAAAAATAAATAGTAAGCGGATTAAAACTACTAAAATTATTTATAATTACGAACCATTCTCCGTTGAGAGTAAAGTATATGCTAAAGAGCTTAAAACAGGCTAAATTGCTTATGAACACTCACCTTTTTCCACAGTTGGTTTTGATTCAGATTTCGTCAGGAACATGTCGAGATGGATATTATCACCAGCATGTTTAGGTGCAGAAAACTGATATGAATCATCGTGTTTAAAATCACCTTTACGAATCGGTTCTTTTCCATTACTGCACCAACCGACATTTAACGTGGCTTCAATTATGTAATTTGTGTTTGTGGGATTTTTCAAACTCATAGTGTATGATATGTAAGGTGCATCGCCACTTGATAACGTTGGTTCTTTTATTGTCATAGAAGACACTGAAGGTACGTCGCAATCTTCACTGTCACATAAAATTTCTTCGCGAATATCTAATTTCAAACATGAGTCTGGTGGTAAATCACGCGGTGTGTTTAATGGCAATATCACCTTTCCTGATATCTTTAAGTCATTTGAGCTACAAGTCACAACACCTTCACCTCTATTCCTTCTAGTACCAGTTATTTCAACTCCAGTTTTTCTATTCACACACCAACACGATCCAATCGAGCCATGGCATTGTCGCTCTTTGTAACTTCCATCTGGATGACATTGTGGAACATAGGCACCCAATAACGGTCGACCATCTCCTTTTGCATTTTCTGCCTCCACAGCTGTATGGCATTTTAATTTTGGAACAGCTATAAAAACAGTTGATAATACAATAAATGATTTACGAAAGAGATACATATATAGGAAGTGGTGATACAAAAGCTGTGGTAAAAAAAGCAATAAAAATAGTCAAGAGACAAAATTGTACAAAAACTAACATAACGAACATACCACAATCTCCTTCAGTTGCCATATATAGAGACTTGGACTTATCTTTACATTGAGCAACTTGGAAAGTGCAGAGGTTGGAATATGTTTTGCCATCACTTCCACATACTGGATCATAATTGAAAGGACAACCTTCTGAACACTTAGACTTAACTAAAAGTGAAAAAAAGAAGTGTCAGGGTAAGAAAAACATTGCTGTTCTATCCCTTTTTTTATTTAGTCTTGCTATTCTGTAAGCTTAGAAGCTATAAATACCTGGATGCAAATACCACTTATTTCAATTACACGTACATTTTCTTCACAATTTTGATTTCATTAAACTGATTAAAGTACTCCGAAGGAAACAGTAAAAGTCTTACCACATGTTATTTTCTTTCCATCTTTGTAGAATTCAGCTTTGCATCCTCCACAATAATTTGCTTTGCAAACAGCTTTTGGTTCATCTTCACAGAACACCTGAGCACATGGATCAAAAGTGCAAGAAGTTAGTGGCGTGCCTTCCGGACATTCTATAAGAAAACCGGAGTTGCAGGGCATTCGTATGTTATAAATATATAGAGTATTTATATTCACGTTGTAAAGATGGATCTTTTACATAATGATAAATTAAAAGAAAATGTTAGTACTAAATCATTTTTTTTTCAGAAAAACTTTGCTAACACATTAGCTTTAAAGGGGAAATAAGCCTAAATGCTTGTTGTCAAACAATGTTAGAAATGTGCAATATAAATAGTTCTTACCAAAACCATTTAGGCTGTTTTTTGGCGGGAAATAATCTTCACATAAGATCTTTTTTATGAACAAGGCTTATTCTGAAACAATTATTTTCCTTCTGTGCATTACACTTAACCAACGCTTATGCAGCACGCATGCTACCTAAATTTTCGCGGGAAGAAAATTTCGTGTTTCGCGAAATTGAATTCTAGAAAAAAATGTGAATTTTCTATATTCGGAAAATTAAGAATTTGAATTTCCCAAATTTAGGAGAATAAATTCGCGCGAAAAATCCATTTTTTTGGTTCGTGCAATTAAGTTCCTGCGATAATTTCTTCCCTTAAGGTTAACAAATACTGGCTGTGAAAAACTAAGCTACACTTTCCTTGGCAACTTAATTCTGGTAAGCAGTAATAGATGTATAACAATAGAATACTTTTAAAGTTTATCTTTGTATCTCACGATGCACAAAGATTATATTTACAGTATGCAAGGAAGCGAAAAAGGTAACAATAACACAGTAAAAAAGACAGCGAACTTTTCAGTTCAGTTTTTACCACTAAGTCAAACAGGTGTTTGTAAAAATCACATGTAACCCACAAATATTTCCCTAAGCATTGCAAGCGTTTAATTCTAACATAGCATAAAAATACTAGCCATGTTTTTCAGTCAATTTCTATGAGCTATATGAGTAACGAAACATTATTTTTTGCGAAAAATTATTTTCACGAATCTAGTATTCTTTCGCAATTGTAATTTATTTCAGGCCTATTTATTGAGATAAGGTAGCCATTGTTTTTATAAACTACAAAGAAAACGAAGAATCCTTTTATTTTTCTAAAGGATAATTTTAGCGAAAAAGTCATTTCTAATAATTTCAGGAAGATTGATTTTCGCGAATTAACCTTTCCAGAATTTCGCGCAGACAATTTTTTTGCGAATATGGATAAAATTCGCGAAAATTATAAACTTAAAGTATAAAGAAAATTTTAATTAATTGTTATTATATGTTTTGCCATCAGAAGCACATTGAGGAGCATACAGCAACGGACATCAATTTTGGGCCTATATATAATAATATTCTCATGTACATTATACACTTGTGAAACAAGGGCTGGAAATTCAGCAGCTCGTCAGCTAAAATACAAGTATAAACAATGTTTCCTGCATAATAACAAATAGGATAACGATATTGGTTACTATGCAACAAAGGATTTCACGAAAAACTAGCACCCCTTTTTATATCAAAACTAAGCACTAAGTGTACTAAATAAACAAAGAAATATGCATGTTGGAAATAATAAGCTAGAAATGAAATTTTACCAGATGGACTGACGTTAGCTACAGAGGGGCATTCCACTTCTCCTTGTCCAGGTCCTTTTTTTGTTCCAGTGATTTCTTTGCCAGTTTGTTCATCAACACACCAGCAATAACCAGTCGAACCATGACATTGTTTCTTTTCGTAAGAGCCGTCCTCTTTGCATTGTGGAACGTAAGCCCCAAGAAGTGACTTTCCATTTCCACGTTTGTTTTCAGCTTCCACTTTCCACTGACAATCTGTTTTAGCTGTAAGAAGTTCATAAGACAATGTAGATCCCATAGCCAAAATAGTTTTGTAAACTTAATCAAAATCACAAAAAAAGTTGAAAAATTTCCTTTTTTTAAAAAGTGTAAAAAGAGAACGTACTGGGAGGTTGTGGTTTTGTTCCATACTTTGTCAAGATGATGTCAAGGTCAACATAATCTCTATCCTTTGGAAGTGTAAATTCATGAGAAATGTTATTTGTGTAATCACCATTTTTAATCCATTCTCTGCCAGTGTTGCACCAACCAACATTCAATGTTGCTCCAACAGTATATCCTGGAGCAGTAGGTTTTTTTAAATACATTTTGTATGATATGTATGGCTTCTCACCCTTTTCAATAGTAGGCCGATCTATTTTAAGAGATGATACGACAGGAATTTTGCAATGAATTGACTGACATACAATTAACTCCTGAATCTTTACGTTCAAGCATGAATCTGGTGGCAAGATACTGGGAACTTTTGCAGGAAGAGTTACCTTCCCTGAAACGATTAGTTCCACGATGGGGCAGGTCACTTCCCCTTCGCCTCTTTTCTTTCTGGTTCCCGGTATTTCTGTTCCCTTTATTTTATCAACACACCAACATGACCCAATTGAACCATGGCACTGTCTATTTTTGTATGTTCCATCGTTATTGCATTGTGGAACATAAGCACCAGGTGAGGCTTGTCCATCGGCTTTTGCATTTTCAGCTTCGACGACCTGACGGCATTTGGCTGTTCCTATAGTCACAAAGACTAAATAACTAAATCACGTTAAGAACAATGCACATGTAAAGTAAAACATAAAATGCGTAATGTATGTTGTTTTAAACAGTTTTTACTTAGCTAAGAAAAGTGATCAGTAATTTAACGAAAAATTGAAATACTGGGATGTGATAAGATTATTTTCCACAGATTGTCACATAGCTTTGTTAGAGTATTACCATCCGTACTTGCTTAAAATTTACATATCAGGAGTACTTTAATCATTGAATATTATTTTAGGTGTAGAAGACGTACCACATAACCCTTCTTTTGCCATGTAAAGTAAATTTGTTTCGTCTTTGCATTGCGCTACTTCAAAGGCACATAGGTTTGAATATGTTTTTCCATCACTTCCACACACTGGATCAAAGTTGAAAGGGCATCGCTCAGAACACTTTGTTTTCCCTAAAGATTTAAAGTAGTGTCTTTTTCCTTACTCGTTCTTTCGTAATAATGCGCAATATCTTCGAGTTGCGAGTATACTCAATATACCTTAATGGAATAAATTTTCGCGACGGTTTAATTTTGCGATTTCGCGAATTGGAGTTTTAAAATCTTTTAGATTTTGCTAGAATTTAATTTCGCAAATGGGTAATTTCAATAAATATCTAGAGAATCTATTTTCGCGAATAGCCAAATATTATTACTAAATTTGCATAATTAATTTCTTAGTTGGAAGAAATTTCGTCTTTTATCAACATCAAAGTCTATGCCCCAGTCAGATGCATTTGAGGTACCGTTATCTCCGTTATTCGCTTGTTAAGAACTCTCACCAACTGATGACTCTCCACTTTTAGAGCTAGCACGGTGTCAATTTTCACAAAAACCCCAAAAATTCGCGAAATTTAATTCTAGCGAAAATTTATTCCATTAATACTGGCTCTTAAATTAAATTATATTTTGATAAATCCGTTTCCAACGTTAGAAGTATTTTCCCATGTATTAAAAAGTAGGTAATAAGACCAAAACAAACCAAAACAAACAAACAATAAAAAACAAAGCCTGGCTATTGTCATTTACCACATGTAATTTTCTTTCCATCTTTGTAGAATTCAGCTTTACATCTTCCGCAAAAGTTAGGTTTACAAACAGCTGTTGGTTCATCGTTACAACTGAGGTGGGCGCACGGACTAAACGTACAGCCAGTGATTGGAACACCTCTTGGACATTCTTGAAAATATAAAGACACATAAAAATAAGGACTGCTGAAGTTGAGATTTACATATCTATTATATGTAGCAGTGCTGAAAAAAATCTAATCTTGCGGATGGCGAATTTTCCGTAAAAACTATAATTTATTATTAATTTATTATTATTATTATCATTTACCCAGGCTTTCCTTTTCAGTTCCCAATATACTGTTATCAATGAGGGTCCTGCAAAGGGGTTCCTAGTGCATTTAAAGTGCAAGCACATGATCCGCTCAACTAGTCAATGGCCTAAGACATCTATCCTATTCTCTTGCTGAACGTTAAGCAGACAGGATTGATTCACACTATTATAGTCTCTGGCATGATTCGACCGGGGATTGAACCAACAACCTTCCGCACTGGAGGCAAACGCTCTACCGCAATGCCAGCAGTCGGTCTAATTTTTGCGAAATTCGCTAAACTAATATCCGAGAATATTAATTCCCTTAAAGGGGCTACAAAACGGCTCAAGAAAGATCTCCATCATTGATGCTGATGTCCATTCTCGCACATTCTGATTAACATTGTGTAATAACTAGACCACTCAAAAGAAATTGTATCCACTTAATTGCAAGAATATAGACAACCTGTTAACAAATAATCACGTTTTTATGATTTTCTACTTTTTAATGGTATTTACCACAAATAGATACATTATATTTCAGTATTTGTTAAAAATGCTTTACTAAATAGCCTTAAGAAGATAACTAATACCTCTAAAAAGATTTAGAGCCGTTGTTGTTGCTTCAACTGTTTCTTTCACCAGAAAACATGATTTAAACGCAATTTAAAAGCTTATGGAGAATGAAATATGAATATTGAATATTTGTACGGTACTTTTCTGTCGTTTTGTGTTATATTTAGGCGTCAATATGATATCCAAGAAAATTTGAGATGTTGTTTCGGTCCTCATTGCTCCTAAAGATTTCCCCCGTCATAAGCTCAACTTTCGTGTAAGTCACTAAAGTCAAAATTCAACAGCTCGTTTTTTAGCACCATTAAGGTAATGCAAACTTACAAAAAAACACTAAACTATGGCGGTCTGTGAAGCTCACATAGACAAATTTAAATCCTTGAAAGTTTATTGATTTCCGTCGCCGCTATGCGGGGCGGAATCTTTAAAATCGCCTGATGGAAGATAGATATATAGATAGATAGAGACAGCACAGAGCCCGGACGCTGCTAAGTTTTTGTCCAGGCTAAACGCTCGGAAAATTTTTTCGAAAGCCAATGAAGATGCTTTATTTTAATCTCTGTCAATTAAATGACCAATCTGAACAGAGAGTGTACTCTTCGTGTGGCCAGAACATTCCGTGCGCGGCCGTGACTAAAAGTGCTTACATTTTGTTGGTCGCCTCTTGCTGGTCTCTTTGGTTTGGTCGTAGTAGCTTTATTGATGGGGAGCTAAGCACTATTTTTTAAATTCGTGTATTTTATCAGGTAAGAATTATTTTATATATAGCTAAGTGAGAAAGGCGTGCTGGCTAGCTAGCTATCTCAATTTTTGGTGCTGTCTTGGATCTCCTTTTGATTGGTGCTGACATATATACCCCTTTAATAGTCATGAAATTACTTACTTGCTAGCTAGCTATGGAGCTAGCTACACAAAATAGTGTTTTGATTAGAGTGCCTTTTTTTCTTAAAGAGCAAGCAACAAAAAACCTTTATCCTGCCTTGCGTAGTTCTTCCATGACTGGACACCCAACTCCTGTTCTTATGGGAAAAAAGGGGGATAAAAATAACTAATGACACTTTGTGGGACTACTTCGATCAGATAAAAAGATAGATATATTCGCACAGGATTTTTTTTATATTTTTTGCAGAAAAGTTGTCGAAACGTGACAAAAGTTTATTGTTGCTTGCACTGAGCAGTCGGTGAACTGATAATTAACCTGTAACAATATATAGTTAGCCGATGCAGGATAATTAGATGCTACGCCTAGTATAATTAGCCGTTAAAAGCTTCTTTGTATTCTTTACAGCTAACTGCGTCTTTTCCATGTTTTTTCTTGAAATCAGAACAGTTTTGTTGTTTAATAATATATACGACATATGTACTGCTAGCTACAGCAAAATTATAACTTTTTTACAAAATCGTTTCTTGTTCTTTTTCTTGGTTTTAATTGAAGCACAACTTTATGTTGATCTATATAAATATAGATGGCTATGGGGAGATCGATAACGAAGAAAAGTGAAAATTTAAGTAAAAAGATATATATCGTATAAGTAGCTGTATAAGCGGCTCATTATACTGTACGTACCGTATATATAATTATTCTGCATAGATAAATAGAATGTCTGTATATTTTATATGGCTAGCCTTACAAATCTTGTCTATTATTTCCAGGAAAGGCCATAGCTTAGATAGGGAGTCCTAGAGTATTTAATGCTCATTTTGAGCTATGCAGATCCAATTAGGGTCCCCGCTCTACCAGACAACTCCCTGTAGCATCCAACAGCCCGCATAGTGTGTCATCTCCCCAATTTCTCTCACATGGCTTGGGTTAACCCGGGGCTATGGTAGCATTCACTCACCAATATTGAATTGCCGCCAAGGGGAATCGAACCCTGTTCTCCCGCACAAAGTGCCAGAGTTATAACCACCAAGCTATGGCGCCATTGAAAACGGCTAACTATTCTGTTACTGGCTAATTATCAGTTCTCCTTGTGCCTAATTTGCTTGAAAATCTTTCTTGAACTCACCCAAAGTATCACAAAATATTTTTCTAAGATTTCTTAGAAATGACTTGATTTTTAAAAATCTCACGAAAAGGACCATCGATTTTTCAAATCCGCAAATTTATTGTGTGTGTACCCTTTTATGTTTCAACTTGTTGAATTCAATTTGTCAATTTGTCAAACAAAACAATGACCAATCAGTTTCCTCAAAATGAAAACTTGCAACTAATCCGACTCCCTGAAAGAAATTCAAATTTGAGAATTCGAATCAAAAAAGAATAATAAACAATCAGTTGAATTCAATAAACCGATTTCAACAAAATAAATCCTGTATTGTCCACAGGTTTCAAAATCATGCATCGCCTGCTTAATATGTTACTTGTTTAACAAAGATATCAAAAGCCGGCCTGATTAAATTTATATACATATTCATATATATAATATATCTGTGCATCACATCGCATGGATTTGTATCTTTGTATTAAATTCCCTTTTTAAATCAAAGAGGCAAAGAGAGGTTAAAGAGACAATATTTAAACAACCTGGTTTTAATTCAATTTATGGTAAAATTGTATTCTTGTTTCTTATTTTTAAAACGTACTTTCTTTTTCAGATCAGCTGTTATCAAAACATGCACCATCAGCATTTTCAAAAATTTTTCAACAAGAGAGTAAATTTTGAAGGCCTAAATACTGAAATATTCAAATGCTAATAAGTATTTATTGCTGAATTAATAAACAATGAACTACTTCATCATTCAAATTGAGCTCGTTCAGAAGTTATTATATTCGAATCGTCAAGTTTCTACATAGCAAGATTTGTATTCTGAAATTTCCAGAAATTTCCTGATCACTTTTAAAAATATATCCAGTTAAAGTTTTAACTTTTATTTTAGAATGCTTCATATAGCTATGTAAAATTTTTATTTTTTATTTATTGAATTGTATTTTAACATTGCAGGTTAGTTACAAAAATAGTTGAGAATTGTGATACTCGTGATTTGTTTACCCCATAATTCTCCGTTTTCAAGGTCTACTTTAAATTTCAAAATCTTTCAGGCTAATGACGGAAATTATAAAGCCGCAGGGCTTCTTGTTTTTATTTGATCTATCATTAGTAAGTACATAAATTACAACAACGAAAAAAAAAACGTGTTGCGATCATGAATCAACTAGATTAATTTTTATTAGGCTAGATAAACAAATAATCTATAAACTTATTAGCATTGCTAACCTTTACATTTTCCAGCATGTACCAATTTAAGTGATGAATCTTCGCAAGATCGTCTAGCTACCAAAACACATTTATTGGAATACGTTTTACCATCTGATCCACACTGGGGAGAATAGATAGCTGGGCATGCAATCAAACACTCTAGAAGGTCCGAAAAATAACAAGAGTATACAAATGGGAATTGCAAATGGGAAATAAACTTGCGAAACTTATTCAAACATTGAGCACATAACAAATCAATTTTTAACAAACCTTTTTTTGGTTGAGGTTTAATTTCATATTTCGTTAATTTAACATCTAAGTCAACATTATTTCCACTTTCTGGTTTCGTAAATGTATGCGAAACATCGTTGTTGTAATCACCGTTTCGAATCCATTCGCTGCCAGTCTTGCACCAACCAACGTTAAGAGTAGCTTCAATCACATACGTAGGTGCAGTGGCATCTTTCAAATTCATTGTGTATGGTATATATACTTGATCGCCTCTTTCCATTTTAGGTCTTAAAATTTTCAAGTTTGCCAAAAGAGGTACAGTGCAATCCTCGCTGTCACATAAAATTTCTTCACGAATGTTTATGTTCAGGCACGAATCAGGTGGTAAAACAGATGGTGTGTTTGACGGCAAGAAAATCTTCCCACTGATGATTAGGTCATTCGGTCCTAAGGAAACGTATATAATATTTAATTTATTAGAATGTTTGTCGAAGATACTAAGGGCATTAAGACAAAAACTTTTTGAAATATTGCTTCACGAATGCCCTCTCTTATTTTTTCAGCAGTTCCTAGAATTCCTAAGTCCAAATTTTGAAATTAGAAAAAATATAGTCAAAAAACATTTTTTTGTAAATCTTGAAAATATATTTTGAGACACTAAAAAACACTGAAATAAACATATTGTGTTACGTATTTCTCATTAACGACGTAAAGCAAAAAAGCAGACAAAAACAAAACAAACACAAACACAAAATCAAGGATATAAATACAAAATACCTGATAGTGCAGACTTTTCATCACATGCCCCATTGTGTTTTAAATAAACAGTTCCACTGGTTTTACATTGTGCAACCTCAAGAGTACAGAGATTGGAATATGTTTTAGCATCACTTCCACATACTGGATCATAATTGAAAGGACATCCTTCTGAACATTTTGTTTTACCTAAGAAGAAAGAAATGGTAAAAATTTAGTAGAAGGCATTGATCATTTTTGAAATTCAATTTGATGAAGTGAAAATGATGTAGTATGTTCCTATTTGTTAAAAATTTGAAAATAATTGGAAAGCAAAAAAACAAAAACACTTGAAATGAAACTGGAAATTTTGTAAACGTTTTAATATTCCATGGTGAAGAAACAGCCTGCATGGATTTGAAATAGGAGTACGTGCCCATCTCTTGCCCATATTAGACAAATCACTAAAAACTTATTTCCAGACAATGGGGTAAAGTTTCTTATAAAACGGAATCCGATTGAAAAACGTAGTTTAAATCTAAGAACGTAAAGCTATGGTAAAACATGCCGGATTTGTTATAACGAAATGTTTAAAAAAATATTACAATTGACTAGAGTAAATATGCTTAAAGCTAAAGTCTTACCACATTTAATTCTCTTTCCATCTTTGTAGAATTCCGCTTTACATCCTCCGCAGAAGTTTGCTTTACAAACAGCTTTTAGCTCGTCTTCACAAAACAACTGTGCACATGGATCAAAAGTGCAAGTGGTAATAGGAACATCCTTGGGACACTCTAAAAGCCGTAAAAATTCATTATTAACATCGTTTTAACGGCACAGTGTCATAACAACCTCGGTATTCATCTGGCCTGTGAAAGGTTCACTTGCGCAGACTAACAATGGAAAAGATACTTAAATATTTTCATAACGTCGGTGATGACTCGTCAATATACAAAAAGGATTTAAAACGTTTCTTTGTATATCTATTAGTTTGTTAATTTCAGTCGCAAGACGTGAATAAAACAGCCAAAAAATGAACAATAATAACTTATTCACACGCGAACTTTGCGTAATAAATTAGCTGGTTCACCGTGTAGCAAATGAGACTAACATCCACTTTGCGCGTGACCCACGTATTGATATAATAGTTGTCAGAAGATATCGATGAAAAACGTGAAATTTCCAATAGTAAGAAATAAACAATATCTTGACGTCTTTAAAACATATTAGACAGCACAGACTTTAGTCAATCCTCTTACCTTTTTTAGGTTGAGGTTTAGTCACATATTTTCTCATTTTAACATCTAAGTCAACATTATTTCCACTTTCTGGTTTCGTAAATGTATGCGAAACATCGTTGTTGTAATCATCGTTTCGAATCCATTCGCTGCCAGTCTTGCACCAACCAACGTTAAGAGTAGCTTCAATCACATACGTAGGTGCAGTGGCATCTTTCAAATTCATTGTGTATGGTATATATACTTGATTGCCTCTTTCCATTTTAGGTCTTAAAATTTTCAAGTTTGCCAACAGAGGTACAGTGCAATCCTCGCTGTCACATAAAATTTCTTCACGAATGTTTATGTTCAAGCACGAATCAGGTGGTAAAACAGATGGTGTGTTGGACGGCAAGAAAATTTTTCCACTGATAATTAAGTCATTGGGTCCTAAATTCAGACATAGGCACATCTAAGTTTTAGGCTTTTCACAGTTGTTTTATCAATGGGACATTCATTTAATGTAGCCTGCAGATACCCATTTTAAATAATTAAAACGAGTTGGTGAAAACATTTAAATTTTCAAAATTTGATACGACAGCTACATGGCTGGCTAAGAATGACGGAATTAAGTTCTGACCTTCTTATGTAATTAACGTAACTAAAGTATCAGTCTCTCACCTGGGCAATCACCTTTATTCTTTATATAGATTGATTGAGGATCTTTGCATTGTGCGGCTTTCAAAATACACAGATTGGAATATGTCTTGCCATCACTTCCACACACTGGATCATAATTAAAAGGACAACCTTCTAAACACTTTGTTTTGGCTGAAAAGAAAAAAAAATAGGATGGATGGATGGATGGATTTATAACAAATGATGAACTTGTCCATTGATTAAACAAAACAGAATGTCCTGCTAATTTTAGGAACAGGACTAATGCCAAGGTAAATATTTCAAAATATAGAGTTAAAATATGCAGCGACCTTAGTTAAATATCCGATCACAACACAATATGGCAGCAATGAGAGCAGACGTGTTCGTTCTTGCGGTTAGCATGATTTTTTAGTTTGTCATCTTTACGCACACAAAGCCGATGTTTTTAAAATCAGATGGCATCAGTTGTACATTACAAGTCGATCAAAAATATTCTGTGGAGGAGGAAACGTATACGTACAGTTAATTATTAGTTTATCGTAAAAGACAACCTGCTATGAAACCCTGCCGTAAAAGTTTGTTGTTGACATTACTTCTCATATGTGGGGATATAGAAAGTTCTCCAGGACCAACTAGTCACACTTTTGATGGATTTACAAAAGCAAGAGGTATAAACGTATTTCATCAAAACAATCTTTGAATCGAACAAAAAAGTCAATATTTTTTCTCTCTCCGTAAACGATCACCCGTTAGATGTTAATGACTTATACGAAATACCGAGCTACACATTTGTAAAAAGAAACCGAACAAATGGCTTGGGCGGTATCTATCTTGATTGGAACTATGTATCGACCTCCAGATTCATCGTTATATTTAAATAATAACTTTGACACAGTCTTTAATACGATGTTGAGTCTTGTTAACGATATAGGATGCGAAACTATAATCCTTGGGGACGTAAACATTAACTACTTAAAGAAAAGCGACCACAAGAGGATCAAGGACATAATAAAGACAAATGGTTTTGAGCAGATCGTAAAAGAAGCAACTCGAACCACTGAACACTCAAGTACATTAATTGACGTCATTTTCACAAATAGACCATCAACAATCTCACATCATGGTGTATTTGGGACGAGCCTGAGTGACCATGACTGCCTTGGTTGTGTGCGCAAACAAAATCACCAGCGTCATAAATCTCACACAATAAACTGCCGGAAGTACCGAAACTATGACCCAGATAGTCTCTGTGACGATTTAGAACAAGCAAATTGGTCATCCTTTTATAACAGCAGTTGCAACCTCGTCCCCAGGGCATCTTGTATCTTTTCTGACCACGGGACTGCGATACGAACATAGTCCCGGGGTCAGAAAAGATACAAGATGCCCTGGGGACGAGGTTGCAGCAGTTGTACTAATCATGCTTGGGGAAAAATCAATTATAACAAACATTTTCAACAAGCATGCCCGATTATTGTAAAACGTGTCGAGGGTCACATATGTCCTTGGCTCAATACGCACATTAAAGAAAATATGAATGAAAGAGATGAACTTCTCAGAAAAGCTCGAAAAACAAAGAAAGATGCTGATTGGTGCAATTACAAAACCAAGAAAAACTATTGTAATAACATTGTTCGACAAACCAAATGTCGCTACGAAAAGAATTTACTATCTGAGAATGAATGAAATCCGGCCAAGTTTTGGGAACTTATAAAGAAAGTTTTCCCAAATAAATGCAATAGCAATTCTGGTTCATCTGCTCCCTACATCGATGATAGTGATGATACGCCTAAATCTTAAGCAAACAGTTTTTGTAGATTCTTTAGTAATTTTGCTTTTGATCTGAAGAAGCGAGCTTATCCGCTCATAGATTTTGTTTGGAAATGGATTCCAGAAAATCCATTGCGAACTGATTCCATTTTCAAATTCAAATACGTCAGTAAGATCGAAATCGAGAAGGAATTAAAAGGATTAAAAACAAGAAAAGCAGCTGGTATTGACGATATACCACCAAGATTGTTGAAAGAATCTGCAAGGGTTGTATCCAAACCATTGTCCTTTTTAATAAACCTGTCACTAAGGACCGGAATTGTTCCTTCAAATTGCTAAAATGACATCACTGCATAAAAATGAAGACATCTGCAACCAACTATCGACCAATTTTGTTGCTTTCCACATTGTCTAAGATATTCAAAAGAGTTGTCCAAAGACAGCTAGAGATATATATGGAGGAAAATAAATTGTTGTCATCACGTCAATATGGTTTTAGAAAGAGAAGATCGACTAAATTAGCGACTGCTCGATTGGTTCAAATGCTATTTATTTAACAGAAACAAGTATGTTTTTATGATGGTGAATTTTCGGATGTACAACCTGTAACTTGTGGCGTTCCGCAAGGGTCAATTTTGGGACCTACTCTCTTTCTGTTACACTTCAATGATCTTGGTGACTGTTTGAAACATGCTGAGGTGATACAGTTTGCTGATGATACTGTGATCTATGTGTCTGACAAATGTTTTGTTACTATTCAGCGGAAGCTAAATGAAGATCTTCAGTCTGTATCACGTTATTTCAAAGAAAATGAGCTCATCATAAATTTGAAAAAAGGAAAATCGGAATTTATGTTACTTGGAACAAACAAAAGACTTTCTAAATGTCCTGATCAACTCGATATTGTGTATAACTCCGACAACATAATGTCTACAAAGAATTATATATACCTGGGAACTAGAATAAACAACATATTGAACATGTCAGATAATTTCAACCGCTAACACAAGCAAGCTTCAAGTAAACTTTTCGTACTGTCTGCCCTTAGTTGTAGTATAACTCCTGAATGCGCGTATAAAATTTACTCCACCATGATATTACCTGCATTACTTTATAACTGTATCAATAACCTTTCATTGAACTGCGGACAAAAATCTAAGTTGTTATCGATAAAAAACCGTGCTAAAATATTACAAAACAGCCAGTTCCTGACTTATGTAAACAAATCGAGAAGCACTCCGTTATTTTAGTTAGGAAATGTTTTGAAGGATTAACTACAGAAGTTTTAAAAGATTATTTTACTATGAGAAGTCATTCTATCTCAACACGAAATAATGGTTATCTATTGCATGTTCCTAAAGTGAAACTCGAGTTCGCTAAATCTGGCTTCTTCTCAATGGGTAAAAAACTGCAACTCTTTGCACATTGAGATCAGGCGAGCAGAGAATTTTTCTCCCTTTAGGAAGTTGTGTTCATGTAACTTATTTTCGTAGTAATCGAGGCAAGATACGCTTGCGCCTGATAACGCATGCTTGAATAGAACTTCCCACCCAATATTACTCACAAGTCAATTCTATTCGTACGGGTTAGACGACCCGCCCACCCTCCCCTATAAATTAAGGAAGTTACTCTAAAAGTGATATTAAGACTGGCTGAGTGACATAGAATCTTATACCTATCTATACGGTTTCTTCTGGAAAAATAGACGATTTCAATCCCCTTTGGCTCGGGATAACCAGAAGTTTTTATCCTGGAATCGGTATAAGACTCAAATGTATAATCTTAAAATGCTTACACGAGCTAAGAGTAATTTTGGTACTATTAAAAAAGATAGACGGAAAGTCCGTAAGAAAATTGTTGTTGTTGTAACCTGAGTTGTGGTGTAATTATATAATATTGAGTATATTAGGAATTGTAAATACGTACGAATACCGAAGATGACTCCACACGCTTGAGGCGGCAAAGAGAATAAAGAAACAACAAGTGAAGAAGAAAGATCCTATAACAGTAGACCACCTTAATTCGATTTTTAATTATTTGGGAGGTGAAAAATGCCGATTTGAAGAATTTAAGAACACTAGTGATATGCTTGATATGATTTAGTGGCTTCTTAAGATTTAATGAAATTGTGAACTTAAGTCGATCTGACATCATTTTCTTTGACACGTACATGACACTTTTCATTAGCAAAAGCAAAACCGACGTTTATAGGAAAGGTTCATGGGTGTTTTTTTTGCACAGAATAATTCCGATTTGTGTCCTGTTAAGAATCTTAAGCAGTATTTAGTAAAAGCAGATATTGCTGAAAATTCAGAAAAATTTATATTTCGAGCAATAACCACAGGAAATAAACAGTCCCTGAGAAAAACAAACAAACCTATCTCGTACACGAGAGCAAGAGAAATGTTTTTAGATGTGATTAAGAATATAGGCTTAGGTCCAAGAAATTTTGGATTACACAGCCTTCGTTCAGGCGGTGCATCTGCAGCGGCTAACAGTGGAGTTAATGATCGCTTGCATAAACGACATGGACGTTGGAAGTCAGACCAGGCAAAAGACGGGTATGTTGAGGATAACATAAGTGCTTTACTCTCTGTATCTCAGACGTTAGGACTTTAACATCACCCCTACTTTTAAGCACAGAATACCTCACTAAATTTTATTTCTCGAATAGCGTCCTAAGTCTTGAAGAGATTACGTAGACAATAAGGCTCTTATTTTCGGTTGAACAAAGTGAATAAGAAAATAAGAGCATTTTTAGTGTTCCTTTCTGAGGTTTTCTTGCCTCTGTAGTCAGCTTCTGCTTTTTGTCGTTTGCTCTTGCTGTGGTGATTTCGCTTTTTATTTTTCGTAAACTTTTTCATTTCTTGTATTGTGTTTGCTATTTTTAAATATTTTGACATTTGTATCATATTGGTATATTTACTAATATTTGCAGGAAACATTTGAATAGCAGTAATTTATTACTGACGATGTTTTATCCTGTATAAATATTCATTATAAATAAATAAATAAATTTGGAGAACATACCACATGTAATTTTCTTCCCATTTTTATAGAAGTCAGCTTTACATCCTCCACAGAAATTAGGCTTACAAACAGCTGTTGGTTCATCATCGCAAAACAACTGTGCACATGGATTATGGATACAACCAGCAATAGGGACTCCTTCAGGACATTCTATAGAAAATATACATGTCATGAAATCATGCTAGATTAAACGTCCTCAACAAACACTTTCAACAGATAGCTAGTTGGCATGTGCTTATGGTTCTCTTAACAAAATGTTCTTTGCCAGAGGAGTTTACTTCCATTGAGCACTCGAAATATTTACCAAGTCCTTTTTTAGTTCCGGCGATTTCTTTGCCAGTCTTGCCAGTTTCAGAATGCAAAAAAGATTCAAATATTTCCTATACCCCTAAACACTGCGTCAGATCGGTTACCGATCTGACGCAGTGTTTAGTAAAACAGTTAGTTTAGAATACATTTCTAATCAAGCCAGCTGGTTTAGAGCGCTTTTTCTAATCAAGCAGTGGCCAAACCAATATTTTGTTAAAATAACCTTGCAATAAATATCGGACGTGTATTGACGTTGTTGTGGAATAAAAAGCCGCCATTAGAAGGCGCGTTACCGTCATCGCAGGGTCCCTGTTTTTCCATGTAAATGGTCTGATCTTTACATTGGACAACTTCTAATCCACATCGGTTACTATAAGTTTTACCATCACTTCCACATACAGGGTCGTAGTTGTAAGGACAAGCTTCATGACACTTCGTTTCCTCTGAAATGTTAATAGTATGGTATATACAAAATCCATTAAATTTTATCTTTCAAAACTGATGTGTCACAACAGATCAACCTTGTTCCCAGCGCCTGTTGTCTCTTCTTAGTTTCTGACGGCGAGACTTCGCCTTCCTGATATAAAAAGAATATATAGTCTCTCTATTATATTCTGTTATAGGCACTGGGAACAAGGTTTACAGTAGGTATACAAAAATGAAATTAAATTGCATTTGTCTACGGAAGTAAAAAAATCATCGATGCTGTGTCACAGAATTAAAATGACACCGTCTAACTTACTGCATTCCACTTTCTTTCCATTTTCATAGAAAACAGCATTGCAGCCACCACAGTAATTGTCTTTGCAAACAGCATTTGGTCTGTCCACGCAAGTACGCTGTGCACATGGACGATATGAACACGACACAATCGGCACATCTTTAGGACATTCGTCTTAAAGAGAAACAAGATAACTCTTGCGGTTTTGACACTCGTCCGAGTAGAATGTGGATATTATTATTATTCCGAATATTTATACAGGATATAGCCACTTTAGTGTTGGAAACACTTTTATCAACGTCCTGTGTTCTGAATGTATACATTAGGTTTACACCGGCATTGCCTACCCAATTTCCCTCACATGGCATGGGTTGACCCGTAGCTGTGATGAAGACACGTGCTAACCGTGCCCGCGCTGTGGATCGAACCACGGACCTTGTGATTACGAAGCGAACTCCATAACCACAAGGCCACGCCACATATCTTAAGGATGCAGTGACTTTTTGCCACACACTAACTCTATTTGAAATATCTCCAAATCGCGAGATAATCTTTCTTAGGAAAATATATGTCGTAAAAGATGAATAACTTTTGTACATGATGTTGTATGATGATTTTCTATAAGGAAAAAACCCTCTCCCCCTCGTCGCTACTTTATGCTAACAGGCGAGGATGCACGAAATAGCGATGCGGGAAGTATGTACGGCGGGCGTAAACTTGAGGACCGGCGGACCCGTTGGATTCTTCCAAACTTTTTGTTACACGGAAAACAAATATACTAATGTATTCCTACGTAAACCAACGAGTGTAAAAATAGCTTCCATCTGATAATGTACCCTGTTAGCAATTGCTCGTAGCTAATAATTTTTTTATATTTTACTGCCTTAAAATTAAATAACCAATGAAGGAATTAAAGGTTAAAAATTAGGAAAAAAAAGTTTTTAAATCGAAAGTAAATAGAGCGATACCTTTTGGTGGTGCGGGTTTAACATCATCGTTACATGTAAAATAGTTTCTAATCTTCAAATCTTTGTTTTTACAGTTAGCATTATTAAATTCACAGATGTTGCCATAAGTGCGACCATCAGTTCCACAGACAGGCTTGTAAATTTTTGGACAAGGTTTAATGCAGTATTGGGAACAGTCTGGTGGAGGAATTCTGTCTCTTGTGCTCACTCTTGTGTCACTAATTTCTTTGCCAGTTTTTGAATCGACGCACCAACAGCTACCAACAGAGCCATCACATTGTAATTCTTCGTAAGCACCATCGTCCTTGCACGAGGGAACGTAAGCTCCTGGTAGAGGAACAGCACCATGTCCGTCCCGTAGTGTTTCGCACGATGCTATAGTACATATAGTAAAGTATAAATTACTGATTCTAAACTTTTTTAATACATACTTACTGAAGAATTTATTTCAATTCTCCTAATACTCCGTCGGACTGCAGTGAAATTCCAAGAATACAATTTCCAATATTTTAAGGTACTCCCGAAGTTATAACATTGCACAACAATAATAAAAAAACAAATAAATAAATAGGAATGCATAAATGCGATTTGCAACAACACCACTAATATCAAGTACGTCAATTAAAACCGGATTTTTCATGTGTGCAAAATGAGGTAATCTTGTACCTTGAAAGACTTGACAAACTTACTCTTTGGAGGGCAAAGCGTCAGTGTACATCCAATAACACCAAACTTGTCTTTGTCACTTGCGCTACATCGGCTAAAAGAACGCATCGTAACATCAACTTAGATAGATATTCAAAAGTTCAATTAACTGTAATTAACTGAAGTATTTTCTAACCATGTATTGCAATCATCTTTGAAAGACTGTCCATCTTTATACGGTTGCCCACTGTGGTAGCATACACCTTAGGAAAAACATGCTCATACAACTTAAAACAGAACAGCAAATGTCCTAATAACTTAAAAAATAGTACTGGCAAATTTCAGTGCCTGCATTGAGGTTACTAAATCGCAATGTTAAAATCTTTAATTTCAGTTTAAAGCAGGGAGGTGTGTTTATTTAATTCAGAGAGTTCAGAGAGACTCTTGTGTCTTATCAATCCTCAATGAAAGGATTTGTTTTCATATCCTTGTCGGGAAACAAGGTTGTTTAATCCTTTAAAAGATCTCCTCCTGCTGCCATTGGTTGTTTTTCATTAAAGTTATGAATCTTGCCATCTTCAGTGCCATCATTTTAAATATTCCTGAGAGGGGCGTCTTATAGAGGGGGCTTTAGTTAGAGAGGGCGTTAATTAGAGGGCGCGTTAATTAGAGGGCGCGTTTAAAAAGGGGGCGTTTAAAAAGGGGGCCTTTTTTATCATTATGAAGGAAGCAAAAACGATTTCTTACTACTATTTGTTATATCGTGTGCATACCTTTTCCGCAACCAATTTCAGTACATCCCCACTCACCAGTAGCACCACAAATACTAAAAGAAGTTGAAAGAAGTGTTATTAAATTATTTATATTATGGAATTAAATTCGTTAAAGGAAGAAATTTTCGCTATTTCGCGATTTTTTTTGCCCAAACCGCAAATGTTAGGCCCTATAAATTTTTTTGACAATGTCCTTTATATATCACATTCATCCTCTTTGTTTAAGGTTTCGTATAATAATGTTTTTATTTATCCGTATTGGTATTTTATGGTAACTTCACACGCTATATCAAGACTCCCTTGTATAAATCATAATCAACCTCTATGCCTATCGCAAGATTTATTTTAACGAGAATTAATTATTATTCATATTTTCATAATCATATTCTCATCGATTTTGACTGGTGAAAACTTCTTCCGCGAAAGTAACAAGTGACAAAAAACATAAGATGAAGTCCAATTCAAATGGAAACAATTGTATTATTACCTTAACAGCTATATGAATATTGTCTTTTTGCCGAGTTTCTCCCCTATCCGCAGAATCAGGTACAGCAAAATTACACTCCCCAGAGTAAATCGCAAAAATAAGTTCAGCAATTTTAAAAAAAATATTGAATCTCAAAATTATTTGAAATTTTTGAAGACAATAAATTAGACGCTGATTTAAAAAAAAAATGTATTTTACTTGGCATAATGTTGTGCAGAAGTACTTTTTCTTGTTATCACTCAAATTTAAGTACATTTCTCGCTTATATAAAATTTCACTCGCAAACATTATTTTAATTGCAAAACTTTGTTGGACTTGAAATGCAAAAATAAGTTCCTCGAAAGTACCCTTTATCAAACCCTTTATCAAACAAAATTCAGGTGCTAAGCAATCCAGCCGACTCAAGCTCAGCGATAAAAAACGTAATAACAATTGCAAAATTTCTAACATCAGCAAATTTTTGGTTCTAACGATCAATTTCTTCTTTGCTATACTATATTCCTAACAAGCCTCATCAACATAGCCTAAGTTATCCAAAAGTTATTTGAGGCGGTAAAATCCTTCCCCCAAAGGATATTTCATACCAAAAAAGCACAGTATCAATAAGAGGTAAGGTACATTCTTACCAAGAATTACATTGTTCATAACGACTTTCACCAGTTTTGTATTTTTGTTTGTTATAAGTACATCCTTCAGCTATAGTTGCATAAACAGAATAAAAATAATGAACATAAAGAATTTCGAACACGACAAAAAGACACAACTAAAAAACAGATCATCAATGAAATTATTTACATACTTATTTGAGTTCACTTGTAATTTTTAAACGACGACAAAGGCAACAACAACAGCAACAACGATAACGAGATCAACAACAACTTTTCCTAACGAGCCTTCTGATATAAATTGCCGAGGAAAGAATCACGAGAAAAATTGTAGAGTAATATTATTGAATATAAAAAATGGAAAGGTAGAACAAGTGCTGGAGCATACCAATTAACGCAGCGTTTCAATAAATGTTGCACCAATCAATGAAGTGTTGTCATAAACAATGCCCTCTAACAAACGCTGCCCTACAACAAATGCCTTACCCAAAAATTTGTAACACCACATCGCCCACGAAATAAAAGTTGTGATAAATATCGCCCTTTAATAAATGCTGCACCCATAATTTTAAATTTTTAATTAGAGGTGAAACCTTAAACACGAAATTTATACAAAAAACAAACACATAATCAATACATACCTTTATAAGGACACGCCTCTGAAGTGCAACCAAAATAACCAACTGCATCTCTGTTTGATACAGAGCATGTACTAAAAATAACAACATTATTTTAATAAATAAATGCAAAAATGCGTTGCGGTAATTTTGTCTCAGTAAGTACTTACTGTGACATGCTATTTATATCAGGACTAAACAACTCGATTTGCATTGTAAATGCAACTACATACTGCAAGCATTCCAAATTATTTATGTTTATATACAGTGGAACCTAAAACCTTTATAACGGACACTAACACTCGGTACGCATTGATTAATTTCAGGTCAAACATTTATAGAAAAATCTGTATAAAGCGAACATCTGTATAAAGCGAACATTGCGCCATTAATGTCTGCTTTAGACAGATTCCACTGTGCAGGGTAAGTGTACACGTACCATTGATTGCATCCATTAAAATATATATGTCCGTTTTGGTAGCTCACCCCGTCTTTATAGCACACTCCTACAAATAAAAAGGCTCCGTGTGAGGAAAAAACTGTCCGAAACTAAATAATTATATATTTTTTCGAACAAACGAAACTTTTATCGAAAGTAAAACTGAAATTTGGAGAAGTTATTTTAGTATATAAAAATAGCTGTTTTTTGTACTGAGACTACTTTTGAGCACTTCATAACTAAGGGTGATAAAGTTGTTTCAGTATAAACGCTTATGTCATCTCTAAATCCTTTTTATTCAGTTAAAAAGTAGAAATGACAGTAGTAAAATTTAAATTTATGGCTCTATTTTGATCACAAGCGGCCTTTTCTTTCAACATATACCAAACTTTTGCTTTTTTGCACGTAACATACTAAACATTTTTAAAACCACTCTTAACGATACGGACAACTGATTGTTTCTTGTAAAAGTTGGTTGTCCCTTCCACAAGAAATACTTTTTAACTCTTTATCATTTTTTTTTTTTTTGCTTAGCTTTAAATGTTATTTATTCATTCTTCTTTCCGTTTTACACGTCACATTTTGGTTTGTTTTTTCCAAGTTTCTTTGTTTTTACATTACGGTAAATTTTAGACCTCTTAATTTTTACGTTAAACGAAACACGTTCCGCCTAACCAGCTTCTAAAATAGGCCCAGTAAAAAAGGGCTAACGTTACATCTCCTCTTGTAATGTCTACCTTTAAAGTTAAACTCATTTTGTTAGTACAAAAAAATGTTTGAAAGGAAATTTGAGATCTGAAAAAATAAAAAATAAAAATAAATGGACAGCTTGGGTATATATTCTTACCAACTTGACATGCAGCGATTGTGCAAGCCCAATTGGATGCCTCCCCACATGTACTGAAACAAAATGTCACAATGTAAATAAAAATGTTGCTTTAGTCACATATACTATAAAACGTATAAACAAGCATCAAGATGAAATGATTTTATTGGGCGTGTTTGAAAAACAGAATATTTAGTTGTATTATGGATATGATGCCATTAAAATAATGAATTTCGTGGAAAAAAATATACAGTATCTTAGTAAAGTAACACAGGTCTGATACAAAAGTATCTGCAGTGTAACCAAGAGGTATTTTATCAAGTTTAGGATTATTTTTTTTTTGAAAAAAGGACTTGACAAATATGTACTTAAGTTTTTAGACTGATCAGATTATAAAGTAATGTAAATATTGAATGTCGTTTGAATTTTAGTTTATTTTTTTGAAGCAAGAAACAAACTGTGTTGTTTTGCATCATCCTCGTCCACAGGGTTTGTTGCCTGATACTACAGCCGCTAGCGCTTACTTGACAACAAGATCCTGGTACAGGCTGCTCTTTTCGTTTTTTAATGCTCAACTTTACAAAGTTATATTTCAAACCAAGTTATTATTTTTTCACCCTAAAATTATATTTTATAATGATGAAATCAGTTAAGAAGCTTTATGCATCAAAATAATGTAACGAGTGATTAGATAAGCTGATTTTGTTAGGATATACTAATACATAGCTAGCTATACAGTTTAGCTTTTATATTTTACAAGTCTTGTAAAATATAAAAGATGTGTCATCTAGCTAGCTAGCTAGCTAGCTAACTATATTTTCAATGCGGAAACAAAACCTTAACCAAAGGCTAGCTAGATAGTATAAAATAAAATGTTTTCAACGTCTTATAAATGTTAGCTAGCTAGCTAGATATTTTCTTATAAGCAACCCAGTTGTTAAGATTGGGTTTAAAGTTAGGCCAAAATTAAACAACTTGCTTAGCAACCTTCAAGCCTTATTATATCTAAACTATGATCCTTTTCCTACTTCATTGGACTTAGCATACTAACTTTTAGCGTGCTAAGTTCACTACTGATGAACACCACCCAAAGGATCAAGGTCTGATTCACATTTCCAGAACTGTGTTGGTAAAATAATTATAAGTGCTAAAAACAACCAGCTAAGAAACTTGTGAGCAAAAAAGAACCTAGCAATCTAATGTGTCTGACGTCTGACCCAAGAGTATAGAAATTATTCTACTTTTTTATCACTTTAATGTTTTCTTATAGTGTCATATATTGTATACATACATTTTTTCTTTGGTCCGTACTTTTTCAGAAGAATCTTTAACAAAGTATGTCTTGGATAATTCCATTTCGGTTGTAAATCCTTTTTGTTGTTTCAAGTTAACAATCATTTCAGAATAGACCTTTCCCGAATTTCCTAATTATGCCAAACTCAATTAAAGAGGTTGGTATGAAAAATTATTCTCATCCCTAAGTTCCTTATCGAGAGGTAGAACAGATAACTTAATTTCGTAAATATCTCTGTTCGTTAAGTGCCTCAATTGCAAGCTGAAAGTTACGGTCAAACCCTTTTTATTGACGGGTTTTCTAAGAATAGGTTTGTTTTTAAAATAATTATTTTTTATAAATAAAATTTAACCAGAATATTATATTGCTTTAAAAATTTCAGTTTTGTCATGATAATTTAATATTCTATCTAATTATTTCAAGAGGATAGAATCATTACAAATTTTCGGATGACGTCATGATCATTATAATTTATGAAATTCGGGAAAAGTGTATTCCAAAGCTTTGTTTCAAACCGTGACATTTCTAGCTAGCTACATGTGACTTGTGTGGCAGGTTCTCATTAATTTGTATTACCAATTTTATTCCTGTGCCTGGTAGTACAGAATAAACAGAATAAATTTTGCGAAAGTGTGAACCGTCCGCTACCTATACATAGCTAACAGACCAACAAAATTGTTTTTGTCGAAGTAGTCATATCAGTTGTTAAAACTTGAAAGATGTATTTAGCTGGCTCGACTAAAACTACACTTTTAGAAGACTAATGGTTTCTTAAAGTAAAAAAAAGAATGGAAAAAAAAGAATTTTTTTTCTCTAGTTACACCTTTTTACACCTGTCTATGTACATATTAGCCAGCCAGATAGCTAGCTACATGTCTTTTCCCACCTAAATTGCCAAAAGTTATATCTGTAGCTGTAAAAAGAACCTTTATTTTCATTAAAAATGTCAACAATGAAAAAATATGCCGACATAACATCGTTCATAAAACTATCTACTGCTCGTCTCACTATTTTTTTTTGGTCAATTTTTTGAGCGTTTGTCATAGTCGGGAAACCTCTTATGTTTTAATGTTTTCTTTATAGCAAATTGTTGCATATATCATGACGCGTGAATAAATTATCTATGTCGGATGTACACCAATCGAATTACAGAACTGATAGTTAACTTAAAGGAAATTGTCATTTATAATTTTAGTTTACCGCGTGAAACAAAATTTTACTATTATTTCCACGTTTATTAAATGAAATTGCCACGCCTTTTAACTATTAAAATATTTTTCTTATGGCAAAATGCTTAGTAATTAAAATAAATATTAAAACCAAAACAAATCATTGACACAACAAAACAAATCATTGACACAACAAAACAAATCATTGACACAACAAAACAAACAAATATAAGTACCATGTATTACAGTCTTCAAATCTTGACTCGCCTACTTTGTACTGTTTACCTCCATGACTACAACCTAGAAACAAAAAGAACAAAATTTAAATTGAGACAAAGACTAAACCTGCGCATTATCAGATGATATTAGTAATCGTACTTTTCTTCTTATTTTCAACTCTTCAAATATCTGTCTTCTTTATAAGCCAGTAAAAAGATTTAGTCAAGCTGAGAAGGGTAAACCATACTGGTGGAAAAAATAATTCTACCCTATCCTACCGTGTAGGTATATGTGGAGTTTAAGAAGAAGGTATTTGGCGGTCTGAAATTTCTTCTAGGTGTGTATTTTAAGGACCAGCATAACACACTTCCTGTTCTTCCCGCCCTGTACAAGTAAAATCTTAAAAGTCATACCACTTGTACTACAGGATAGAGGATAAAAATAGTATTGTTATTGTTGTCTTACAGCGATATAGTCCGTAACGTGACAGCAAAATTTGTCATCATTTTACGCTGTCATCCTTTTTTATGAAATTCAACATATAAATGAAGGTAAAATCATTCTGGCAGAGCAATGAAGTTCATAGGATGTTTTCAACTGTTATGTATACTTACTGCCTTTTACACAGTCACTACGTTTAATGCAACCCCACTCTCCACGACCAACCGCTGCAACACAAGTGCTACAAACAAAAATTATAATTCAAACAATTAAACGTTTCTTCCCAACATCAATGGTTTATTTTCATGTGTGAAATAGAGATTGCACTGAAATTATTAAGAGTGCTGATTTTTATATTATACTTTTACGAGCTATGATAGATATGTTTAAATCGAGTCAGTTTACGTAATCAACATCCAACCAAAGGGAGCTGAAAAATTTTCATTCGATCATTTCAACTCGATGCCAGGCTGACCTTGCCTATTTTGTACCCGATTACTAATTTCATATTCAGATTACATGTGTTTTCTGCGCAGAAAATGGCCAAATTATTGAAAAATGAACTTTTTTTGACAAATTTATGTGATTGTCTTTATATAGATACTAACTACTGAATGAAGAGCACGTTTTTTAACTGGGCCCACCTCATATGAATATAAAAATACTCAGCTCCATAAATGTACATTCCCTAATTTGGTATGACCGACTTAACGATGAAACACAAATTTAAAAATGTACACCAATCATTAAAGTGACGTATATGTATTGCCTTCTTCGACTCCTAACTCAAACGTTAATGAGAAAATATTAGATGATCGATTTATTATTACAGCGCAAAATAGACGCTCATAACACTGCGATCTTAAACGTCACATAATTTGTGGACATGTGCTAACAGGTCATATGTTCTTAAACTGCTTGACGTTACATAAATTTTCAAGAGAATAACAGATTTCCTGACGTGACCTTCAACCACGTATCTCACTGAGGTTAACAGCAATATCCTGAGTTTCAAAAACAATTGCGAAACAACATGTCACAAAAATATGTCAAAGAATATTTTTGTTTAACCTCGCCCAATTGTCTGCGAAACACGTATCCATAGATAAAATCAGATTTAAGAAGCACATTAAGTTATTAATTGGTCGGCATATGCACAATATTTTTTCCCGCCTCACGAAATTATGCGTAATATTGTTTCTTAGATCATACTAATGTTTTTGGAATAAGGTTTGAAATAATTGCAATGGTGGCACCATCGGTTCACACTTTTCCTGTGTGCTACATGAAAGGGTTGTTGAGACGATGATCTTTGCTATAGTTGCCCAGCTTAGGATGCCAGCTAGGGCGGCACTTAATTTCGTCGCATATTGTATTGATTAATTTTAAGTAAGTAAATTAAAGGGGAAGTTCGGTCTAAAAAAATTTTTTTTTTTTTTTTTATAATTCCACGTGTTTATACTTATAAAAACAGAAAAACTTTACTTCATTAAACTCAGAGTTTTGGAAATGTCTCTAATGTTGACACAAACTTCTTAAAAATCTCCGTTTTTGAAAAAGCGCGTCAGAAAAAAAAAAGCTGGGTTCTAACTCAAGTATGACGTTTTATAGTTCAAGACATTGCATCGCGTGAAAGAGTCACAACACAGGCTACACAGTTTGCTAAAAGAATCTACTTTTTTCTAGCTATATTTCTTTTCAAATCTGTAACAAATTACTTCTTTGAAAATACAGTGTCAATTTGTAAGCAATGGATCCAATTCGCAGCGATTCAAGCTCTAAAATGATGACATACCTGACTTATCTGCTCTTAGTCCCTTAAATTTCAAACCAGAACTTTCTTTGGAAGAACTGAATAAATTACGAACGTGTAGTTCCGAGAGTGATGAGGAAGAAGAAGAAGTTTCTAGGATCGGCAACAATACCTGGTGCCAATGCACTGTAGAGCGATGGAGTCGTACAGTGAAAGAGGCTTGTGTTGCAGGGATACAAATGAAATTCCTGACAATCATTTTGAAGGTAAAATAAACAAGACGTATGATATACGCAAACAACCTCGCGAATAATGTTTACAAAAAGCTGTCTATCAAATTGTGATTTTTATTACGAAGTTAGACACGACATATTTTGCTATTCAGATAGGCAATAATATTTGTTACGCACTACGCAGTTATTTTTCAAAATTGATTTGTGAGATCTTCTTGAACGGAAAATTCCTCGAAATTTCAATTTTCGATGGGTCCGTCTTGGGTAAACTGACTGACAGGAAGAAGAAAGACCACAAACCCCACCTAAAATTTGCTAAATTCAGTAATTCAGTAAACCCCATTTTGGGAGACCTTAATTCTGCCTACATTCACTTTTGAAAACTTTGGTGGAAACACCTTTACTTTACCAGTTAGTTAAATAAAGCTTTTGAACACTTATCTTTTTAAAAAAGAAAAACGAAAAAAAAAAGTAAAAATAGTTACCAAGATGAGATTCGAACACACGACGACTCCCGTGTCGGTGCTCAGAGAGGAAAAAATTTCCATTCTTGTAGGACATTTGCGTTTTAATACAAGCTCACGAGCTTGTAACAAAAAATTAGCCAAGCATAATTTTCTTTTTCGTGTTTAAAACCATAACAAAACTCTACATATTCCCTTAAAATATTAGTCTTCGCGTTGATAAAAAAATATGCATACGAGCACGACAACTGATGCTAAACTTCTCTCAAAATATTTTGCCTAACATGAATTTTCTCCAAATCATTCATCTCTCCTTCGCATATATTTTATTCGGTATTATTTGCTACTGCCAAAGCAACATCACAAAAAAACACAACGGTGGTTGTTTTATTCTATTCAGCTTTACAAATCGAAAAAAAGGATGCTCAGAAATCAAAACTTGAGACAGGGGTTATTTTAAAGGTTTTTCTTTTTAGAAAAAAAATGTATAACTGAAGCCGAAATTTTTGGGATGGTTTTTTTTGTAAACCAGTACTAACCACTGCACTGTCTGCCCTCAATATTTTAAGGGGTGATGCAATGCACTCGGTAGAAGACAAGACCAAAATTTATACCCCCGTCTTACGGAAGCATGTTATTGAAGAATTTTAGATGTGAAAAAAACAAACATTCAGCGCTGGGGAAAGAAAATGCGAACATGGGAAGGAAATATAATAATTTTTTTGACATGGTTTTGTTTTGGAAATGGCTATAATAAATGAAATTGTGTTGAGTTTTTCTAAATACGAGAAAGACAAATGTTTGGCTGTTTGAAACGTAGCTAACAAACACATAACTAACAAACATAGCTAACAAAACTTTCGAAGCATTCTGGTTCAAAATGTCGAGAACAAATATAAAATCCAGAGTCTTTCGGCAAGGTACCACTTCTTTTTATATTATGTAGCCATTTTTTTTGAAGCTCTTTATTTTTTTTCGCACTGGGAATCTGATAAGAGACTACCCGATTTTTTCTTTCGTTATATATTATCTTCGTCTTTCGTCGTCAGCTTTTCGTACTCTACCTCCTTATTTTTCTCGCTCCCCTTATCTTTTTCTGTCTTTTAATTATCGCTACTTCGATTTGTACAGCCGATGGCAGCACAGTTTGACATATTAAAATAATAAAAATGTATGGACAAATACTTCTTCATGTGATTACACCTAATCCCCAACACCGAACTTCGCTTTTTGAACTATAAAACGTCATAATTCAAACTCGACCCAGCCTTTGTAAAAATGTAAAGGGGTCAATATACGGAGGTGTTTTTACGCGTGTTTAACACAGATTATTTCAGAAAAAAGAGGGTTTCACTTGAAAAGAATTATGGTATCCGTTTTTTTTCTTTTATGACTATTGATTATGAAAATATAATTTTTGACCGAACTTCCCCTTTAAGTAAATATTTAGAGTTCTTTAACAAAATAAATATTTTTCTGTCTTTCAAAATAAAACCACAAATGTGTTTAGCAGGATGATTTGCTTGACTTCTTCAATATTTCAAATGTCAAACTCGTTGTCAGCCCGCAACATTCTTTAAAGTCAAATGTCTATATATGGTAATCGATGTGCCAATCTATATTACCTTGCAGCGTTCATTTTAGCGAGCCCTTAAGGTAACTATTTATCTGAAATTTTACTTTTTCCTAAATTTCTTCAACTAAATTTCTTGCCTTTTTATTTATTTATTTGAACTGGTAAAAAGCTTAAATTGAAAGAATTATGCATTTCTCAAAAATTTATTTTGCGTGAATGAACCAATTTTAAAGAGTTTTTTCGAAAAATTATTTCAACGAATCTAGTATTTCTTCGTAATTCTAATTTATTTCAGCCAATTTAAAGAGAAAAGGTAACTTTTATTGTTCTTTCCGCAAAGTTTTGCGAATACAGTCATTTCTAGTAAGAATTTTTTTTCGCGAATTGGCCTTCCCGAGAATTTTCGCGCAGACAAATTTTCGCGAATATAAATAAAATTCGTGAAATTTGCGAAAATTAATCTTTGTCGGACGAAAGTGAGGAAATTTTTTCTAGGTGACGAAAGTTTATGTCTGTCGAAAGATTAGTCCGACCAAAAGTTATGTCCAACCTTTTCCAAAATCGATAATGCATTGGTTACAGCTTCTGTTAAAGTGGAAGGTGCTGTTTTCTCAACAATTTATAGACTTTCACCGATTCCAGGTGGTGGGTTGGAAATACCTCTGATGTTGAATTAAAGAGTCCCAGATACATGACACATATAAAAATCAAGACCTTTTTAGCTCAACTTTACTCTTGACGAAGAAGCAATCGAGATCATGGTACACTATATACAGAAATACGAGGATAGTGAGGTAGTAATATCAAAAAAAAAGAAAGAAAAAGCCACCGCAAATTTTAAGAATCCGACGACGAAGAAGACGACAATGAACATAGAAAACCGCCCTTGATTGAGGACAGTGAGATCGAGTTACACTTGGTTGTTGAAGTGTAGATTGTTTCAGTTTTATTTGAAGGTAAAACTTTAAAAATTAAATAAACGAAACTTTTCGTCGGACAAAATATTTCGTCGGACAAAAGGACTTAATTTCTTCTGGGTGACAAAATTTCCTCTAGGTGACGAAAGTTTTGTGCGACGAAACTTTATGTCCGACGAAAGTCTAGTCCGACATTTTTTCAGCTGAAGAAACCTTTTTCATAGGGATAATGCAATTCTCGTTTTACCTTTTTACTTTTTGTCATCATAAGATGTAGATTGGCAAAAAAAGCGAGAAAACATAATATTGTAAATTCCTGTGGTTTATTTGTTTCAGTTTTATTTGCTTTAATGAGGGAGCTGGTTATCAGTATTAGTTGTAAACTTTTAAACATGTGTTTGATTGCACTAAGAGCTGTATTTTTCGCTTATTTTCGAAGAAACAACTTAATCTTTTTCGTTTTCTGTTACCTGATTTTTTTTAAGCAACCAAGTTGCTAAGGGCTAAAACTGGGATTTGGGTCATAACCTAAACATCTACTAAGCAAACTGCACAAGCTTAAACTTTGAAAAGTTAAGATCCAAGGCTTTAAACCTGGATAAACTAAATCTAAAAACAGTTTTGTGAACAAATCTCTTTCTTAATTTATTTATTCTTGGAAGAACTTGGACTGACAGTTGCAGGACAGAAACATTTCTCATCCTCTATTTCTTTCATGAGGTTGTATCCTTGTGAGAGAACAATGTTTAGTTTAAGTTTTCTATGAAAAATTTGCACAATAAACGAAAAAAAGTAAGCAAATTGTTTTTTATTTATTCCTGCTCATGAGATTGTTGTGCACAGAAACATGCCACCTAAGGTAACATTGTCTCCTGATTTCTGATTTATCCTAAAAGTATGATGCAAAAGTCCTAAAATGTCCAAAACTTAAACATACGATTTTTTGTGGCAACCCAGATAATGTAATATCTTGCTTCATTACCAACGCTTCATTGATTAAAAGGGTTAAAATAACACAGATTTAGACTAGGCCAGGCTAGACCACGCACCTGTTCTGAATCCTCTTTAATAACACACAGCAAACAAATCCCAAGGAGAAATACATTTATAAAGCGAATAGTATGTAAAATCGTATACATACCATGTTGTACAGTCATCTCCATCACGGGTGTCGCCTAATTTGTACGTGTTACCATTGTCATAACAAACAACTGCTTTATCTAAAGACAACAAAACAACTATACAAAGGAGGAGAGCGAGGTTGGGAGTTGTCTTTTCAACATTTCTTTTGCGGATGATTTCTTAAGCTATTAAAAACATTTAGGGCTTTTAGACCATAGTGTAGAAGAAAAAGTAAAAAAACTATGTAATGTTATATAATTATAAATAATAACGTATCGGAAAAAGCAAAAAATAATTTAAATAACATCAGTAAATACGAAAATCAGCGAATTGATTCTTGTGTTATGCGACTAAAATCTGGATCAAATAGGTAAAATCATTCACGTAGATCTCTTCTAAACTATCTAACGACATTTTATGCGTGAAACAAGACAATCTGTTTGAATTTTTTCTTTAACAACATTAAAATGTGCTGGGAAATGTAGTTCACAGAAAATAATGTTGTTACATAGGTACATACCGTCCTTCACACAGTCACCACCGCTAACACATTGCCAATCTCCGCCACTACGCCCTTCAACACAGGTGCTACAAACAAAAATTAGGATAAAAAAATTTAACCATTTCTTTTTATCGTCGTCCATGGTTTTTATGAAGTAAAAGTTAAACTGAAAATATCAAGTGTTGATTTTATACTATTTTCAAGAGCTTTTGTCAACACTAGTGGCACAATAGGTTTCGAATTACGTCAGTCTAAGTGTAAATGAGATTATGACTCAGTTTGTTGATCTTAAGAGAATAATAGGCGTATTGATGTATATTGCTTAACTTGGTAATTGAAAACTGTAAACTTGTGACGTCTTAATTTTACCTCCGTTTTTCCTGAGCTAAAGGTTAATGACAAAATTGGATGATCTAATCAGGATCAGCGAGACTAATATAACACAGGACGCTTTTATAAGCATATTTAAAAAAAATCAGAAAATACAACAATACTCTTATTACGTTTGTTTTGCAATACATTCACATAATTTTTTATAAGAAACCAAGCTCAGAAAAGATCGACTTTTAAGAAACTTCTAAACTTTAACAGGCTTCTCCAGCATTAAGAAACTTATACATACAACACACGGGAGAAACAAAACCATAGACCAAACCTGAAAAAAGTCTTGTAAATAAAAGATTTTTTTAAGAAACTTTTTAGGTTCTAATGAGGAAAATTCAGAAACATTGGAGGCTCCAGTCAGAAACTCCATTTTAAGAAACTCCAATTGCTTAGGTTTCTTATAAAAAAACGTGTATTGGGTTTTTATAAGATTAAATTTAAAAGAATTTGAAAGCTCAACCTTTTCCTCTCTTGTGTGCACAAAGCCCCTGTCATTGCAATAAACATGCTTTAGACGTGCATTAGATAGAAGGAAGACGTACTAATAATTTAGGATCAATTAATGTAGGATTCTTAAGAATCAGATTCTAAGAGAAAAGGTATGATAGGCACAACAAGGAAGTGCATGCAGCTATTGTATAAAAGGAATTCAAAAACAATGTTATTTTAAACATTACAACAATTATCAAGAACATAAGAGATCAATATATCATAAGTTGTTAAACGGTAAATCGTTATGGTTCAAGGAAAAATGTTTGCCGTTCACAACTTTTAATTTTTTCGTCTCACTAATCTATGACGTACCTATTATTAATACAGAGTTAGTGAAGTAGCATCCTGAGCTTCGAAAAAAATTGCGAAACAACACATCACAAAGATTTTCAAAGAATGTTTTTACGTAAATCACGCCTAGCTATCCGAGGATCGAGTTATTATAGAAGAGGTAGAAAAAGCCGGAAACAAATATTAGTATAGACAAGCAGCTTATAAAAGTCTAACGTATTTAAAATCAATAAAAGAAAACCACCGAATTAAATACAATATCGTGGAAATATCTTTGTTTATTGGCATCATTAGTTAATTAATTAGTTGAATAATATGGTTGGTTATAGCGCCAGTTAAAGTCTGACTATGAATTTTTTCCTTTGTCTCAGTCTTTAGGACAGCACAGTGTCCAAATTCTTTTCAGTTATAGTAATGTTTTTGAATTCGTATTTTTCAAAGCGATAGTATAATTCTAATTAACCAACAACAAAAAGTTTGTTTCTCCTCAAAATTCCTTTCAAACATTTAATAAAGAAGCAGTATACAAATTTATTGCTAAGGCAAAGAACGTGTTTATCCTTCAAGACAGCCAAAATAAGAATGTATTTTAAAACTTAAAAAAATCTTTACTGACTTCACTCGTTTGAACCAAAGAGTGATTACTTAATTAGATGTGATATTGAATGTTCAATTTAATATTCTTCTTGAATTCTACATAGTCATAAAATACAGATTACTGCTTCAATCATTTGCTTTATAGCAAACGCCAGAATGTGTTCAGACGGGTTCAATTAATGCATCCCATTCAATCTAGTCTAATGAGGAGTATTGTAAAATGTGTTACTTTACATACATACCATTTGGTGCAATAACCTTCATCACGGGTGTCATCTGCTTTGTATGTTTTACCATTGTTATAACAAACAATTACTGCTTCTAAAGATAAACCAGTAAAAGATGTGCAGTGCTATCACTTTCTCAAATTATTTAAATAACAATTATTAGCTTCAAAAGTCAAGATTTTCTATTTTTCGAAATGGCCCAACAGCATCACTTGGCAACCAATAGACTGCAACAGTTCTTTTTTGGAAGATGTGTAGGCCAAGAAAACAACGTCATCCGCTTCCCGCATTATCTGCATAATGGAGCAATACCGTGAAAGACGTTTTATCTAACTAAATAAATTGATTTCCTAAGCCTGCTGTTAAAATTGACAAATTCGGAGTGCGTGTTACTTAGATAGAAACAACGTTCTCAATTGCTTGTGATTACGATGTCCGCGGTTGAAGTTGAGGTCGGCTTATAAGTTCACAATTTTCATAGTTTTCCCTGCTCCCTTGTTTATGATCATAAGTGACTGTATTTGCACCTACCTTTTGGCCCACTGACTGTGCCTATGCTAGCTAAAAAACAATCCAATGAAATTAATAAATGCATCCATACAACAGCTTACTGTTATTCATAAAGAAAATAGAACTGTTAACTTATCATTGTATACCGTTATATCGTTTCCTAAAATAGCTTGAAGGTAATAAATAAGAGGGAGGAGCATGTTTACCTGGGTTTATATACTCTTCTACAACCACATCTTGATCCACTTCAGTTTCACCTGATGTCAAACTGAACGAATTAACAATATTGTTTCCAAAATCTCCATATCTTATAGTTTCCTTCTTGTTTCCACACCAACCATTGTTGATAAAAACGTTAATAATGTAACCGTCTTCCTCAGTATTATGTAATGTAATCTGGTAGGCAATTTGGCTATCAACAACTTTAGGATCTCGTACAACCACTTCAGCAAGGATTGGATTTACACAGTATTCACACTGCACGTTCTCCTGGATAAACACCCTGAGACATGATCCTGCAGAAAGTGGAGTTGATGCAGATTTTGGTGGAAGTTTGATGTGTCCTTTCACAATGACATCTTTGTTGCTTTTGGCTGAAATAAATAGGATTTATGTATGAAACTAAGCAAAACAATACTTCGCAATCTAACAAATGTACACTCATTACGCTAAGGGTTGAAATTTTTGCGAAACAGAACCTATTTTTGCGGTTCTAGCCTAAATCTGCAAAACTAAATTGCGCAAAAAAGTTAAAAGTTAAAAATTTGGTCATCCGCAAAAATCCCTTACGATAAATTTTGTTATGTATTTGCAAAGATCTGCTGCAATTTTTTTTATTTTTTGTCGCACTTCGATTTCCTTTAAGACCGAAGCTATGATAGGCAAAATACTGATTTTGCTTCTACTAAAATTACTGAATCTTCAGTATCTCCAAAATATAATTCCCAATTTCGGGAAAAAAATTAAGAGAGGTTAAAGTCAAGTAGAGAATAAGGGATATTACCATGTGTGGGCTTAGTAGCGCTTTTATACTCTTCAATATCAACATCCATTTGAGCTGACAACTGGCCTTTACCCAAATCAAAATGAACGGAGAATTCATTTTGATAATCACCAACTCGAATCCATTCATCTTCCGTTTTGCACCATCCTTTATTCAAAACGGCATTTATTAAATATTGTCCTGGTTTAGGCTTGTTCAAAACCATTTTAAAAGGTATACGCCGGTCGACTATCTGTATATTGTCAGTTTTGAAGGTTGCGAGAATTGGAATGTCACAATCAAGACAAAGAATGTTTTCCTGAACGTACATGTTCAAACAAGTTCCTTCTGGGAAACGAATTGGCGACCCATATGGCAATACAACATCTCCAGTCACAGATACACCACCTTTGTCATTAAATGCAACTAAAAGGAAAAGGAAATTTCTCTATCTTTGATACTTTTTCAAAATAAATAACAACATGGATTTCTGAAAATAAGTATTTTAACATTTGATATACATTCTTGTAGGCATAGAACATTCAGACATGTACAAAAAAGTTGACAAAATTCCAAAAGACAATTTAGGTCTTCAATCGTGACAAAAAAAACGACATTTATACTTGGTTTTTTAGATTGGTATCTCACAAGATCCACATCACGGCTTGCTTTGTTTTGATCCTTCTCCAATGAGAATTCATGGAGATATTCATTATGAAAGTCATTGTATCGAATCCATTCATCACCAACACCACACCACCCTACATTTAATGTCGCTTGAACAAGGAATTGATTCTTTCCTTTGATATCTTTCAGCTTAATCTTGTATGGGGTTTTACGGTTTGTGATTGTTGGGTTGGAGATACGAGCACGACCAAGCACCGGATTATTACAATATAAACAAAAAATGGATTCTTGAACAAACATGTTTAAGCAAGAACCAACAGGTAAAGGAGAACGGACATCATTGGGAATGGTAACGAAACCAGTTACTTCCACAGTGGTAAAATCAACCGTTGACTTTTCTGAAATTAAGTGGACATTGAAATACGTTAAAGCCAGCAATGCCTTATATCTTAAAAAGCAATACTTTAAAGAACTTATAATTGTCCCATTACCAAAAAAATTGACAATTTATAAAACAAAATTAAAATGTTTAGACATGTGTATTAGTAAATTAAAATAAGAACAAAGCTACTTTATAAATTATTTTACATAAAAAGAAGTGATCTAAATCAGCATTACTAACCATTTGGTTTCACATCATACCGAGCAACATGCACATCCTTGGAGACTTCATTTTGATCTTTCGATAAAGTAAAGTCATAAATAAATTCGTTTTTATAATCTCCAATGCGCAACCATTCCTTTCCTGATGTACACCAACCCATATTAAGAGTAGCCGATATAACAAACGATCCTTCCCTTGCTTCTTTCATCAACATGTTATACTTAATTTTATTGTTTTTAATCGGCGGATCATTGAGTTGTATTGTGGCATACACTGGGTTACCACATTCTTCTTGTGAATCACTGCATTGTATGTTTTCTTGAATTAACATTTTAATGCAGGAACCAGATGGTAGAGATGTACGAGTAAAGTAGGAAGGCAAAACAATATTGCCAGATACGTAAACCGGTTTTGTTGGTTTGATATTTGAATCTAAAATCAGAATACATAATTCACGCAGTGGTGTTGACATTTAGAAGTTGTTTAAAAAGTCTTTAAATTTTGGAAAAAGCGTTTTTCATTCTGAAAATATTCACATTTAAAGTTTTTTAGATTTAATTATACTGCATAAATTATTATATCAGTAATAGCAAATTTTAATATTTTTTCATCAGTAATTATGGACCTGTTAAGAGATATGCATTTAAACTTCGTCAATGTATAGATATCACGATGGTGAATTGACTGCCATAAAAGATGTGTCAAGATGATGCTTGTTTGCTCGTCCCAACCCTCTTAAATATTTTGTGACAACCTTTATTACTTGGGATCGGCCCGTCAATTAGCAATAAAAAATTGTCTAGGTAAGCTTGTATAGCACTTATATTTTACTCACAAATTTTTTGTTATACAGATTTTCAATTTTTAAATGCTTGCAAGAAGCAAGCGACTGATTTCTTTGCAAAATGTTTTATCTTGAACAATTCATTTTCATAATCTGTCCGCCCGCCTGTCCGTCCGTCCATCCATCCTGCTATTATCTATCAATTAAGATTGAATGCATATCTTTTAACAGGTAAAAAGTTATTGATGGCTGAAAATGTCAAACTTAGCTGTTACGCAAGTACGACATTCATGCCATCAAACTTAATTAAAATATTTCCTTTTCCGTAACAGAAACTACCACATACCGCACGTAACTTTCCTTCCATTTACGTAAAATTCAGCAAAACATCCTCCACAAAAATTTGCTTGACACAAAGCATTTGTGTATAATGCACAAGTCGCCGAATCACAAGGATTAACAGCGCACCCTACGATAGGTACACCTTTTGGACATTCTAAAACAGAGACAGATATGAAAACGATAGAAATGTCTGCAAAAATGAAGAACAGTGTTGAACAGTTTTTGCTATAAAAATACATATCAGAAAAAAAAGAAATTATAACAAAAAGAGACATTAACACAAACGTCGAACAATAAAGCATTTATTGCGTAAAACTTAATACCTGCTTTGGGAGTAGCTTTAAAGTGTTGTGACTGTATGTCTTTACGAAGTACCTGTCTGGTATTTCCTTTTCGAATGACAAGTATTTCTGATATGTCGTTATGATAATCACCATTGCGAAGATATTCCTTGCCTTCCAGCTGCCTGCACCAACCATTGTTAACAACAACTTCCATTTCATATGTTCCTGGTTGTCCGTCAGAAAGTTTAACACTATAACGCAATTTTCCACCAGTCACTTTCAATGCCCTTTCACCTTTGATTTGTTTTTTTGCGAGTATTCTATTTCCACATTCATCTGTTTCGCTACACTGACGACTGTCCCGTACAACGATATTGATACAAGAACCCGGGAGAAGTTGAGCATTTGGCACAGGCTCCAACTTGACATACCCAACGATTTTCACAGAAAATACTTTTTCCTCTTTGTCATCTTTGCAAATAAAATAAGAACGAATTTTCAATTCTGTTAGTTTACATTTTGCATTTTTAAATTCGCATTCATTGGTGTATGTTTTACCATCATTGCCGCAGACTGGCTTGTATTCTTTTGTGCAAGGTTTAACACAAGAAGATATATCCGGTCTGCATTGAAAATAATATTTTATCTGCAAGCTGTCATCTTTACATTTAGCATTATCAAATTCACATTTATTCGGAAATGTTTGCCAATTTGAGGCACAGATCGGATTATATTCCCTTGTACACGATTTTACAGAGCAGATTTTGACATTAGCAGAATCAATGTCGGTATTGCAAGCAAATTCATTTTTGATTTTTAGATTGTTATCTTTGCATTTTGCATTGTTAAATTCGCATTTGTTAGGATATGTCTTGCCATCAGTCCCACAAACCGGTTTATATTCTCTAGTGCATGGCTTGACACATTTAGGGATACCGTCTCTGCATGTAAAATAGTTCTTGATTCTCAATGAACCGTCCTTGCACTTGGCATTATTAAACTCGCACTCGCTTGAATAGGTTTGGCCGTTTGATCCACATACAGGTTTGTGTTTACTTGAACACGGTTTCTCACAAAAACCAGAGCAATCGACAATGCCACGTTCTGTGCCTTTTTCTGTTAGTTTCTTACCATTTTCAGGCTCAACACACCAACAATATCCTTCCTGACACTGCATTTGTTTATAATCACCGTTGTCTTCACATTGTGGGCGATACTGTCCTAACAAAATTCCATTATTGCGACTTTGTATTTCTTTTTGTTCTTGGGCACATTGACCACTCACAGTTGTCGTCTTTTTCTCCTCATTACAGTCAACGTTTGTGTAACCAACATAGAATTCAGCATTACAACCACCGCAGAAATTCGAATAACATTTTGCAGTGGGATATTTCCTACATTTCGCAGCACTACATGGATCTGTTGCGCAATTAACAATAGGGACACGATTAGGACACTCGTCTTTTTGGCAGGTGACTTTGTTATTGCCATGATAAAATTTGGCATAACATCCTCCACAGAAATTACTACGACATGTTGCTGCAGGATAACCATAACACAATGCACCCTCACATGGATTACGATCACATGTAACAATGGGTAGGTTAGTTGGACATTCTAAAATGAAAAAAGTGATACTCAAAGTAATCAGAAGCATTTCCATCGCCGCTTTTCGTCCTTAAACTTTTAAAATGCGATCTAAAAAAAATAATGTTCATGAAGGTTGTGCTAATGTAAACGCCATATAATTATTTTCCTAACATAAACCCTACCTTTTTCAGTTTCAGTTAATGAAGTCCTATAAACCACTAATTTAATATCTTTTCGCACAACACTTGGGCTGCTTTCTCCTATACGCACTTCTTCAACAAAATCACTTTTGTAATCACCATTTCTAATCCATTCAGAGCTTCCACTTGTGGGGGAATTGCACCAACCAACATTTAGCACACCTTCCACCAGATAAATGCCTGGCAAGGTGTTTCTCACTTTAATTTCGTACCTGATTTTCCCATCAACGACACCTGGATTTTTAAACTGTCTTTGCGCCAACGGTTCGACGTTGCATAGTGCACCATCGCTACATTGTCGATTTTCCCGGAAAAAAACATTTAGGCATGAAGCCAGGGCAAGTTGTGATAAATCTTCAGAAAGAGTGAGATATCCAACAATAGTTACAGTGCGTAATGGTAACGCAAGGCCAGCAACTATAAAAAATTAAAACAATACTTGGATAAATAGTTTCTGTCAACATAATTTTATAAAGTTCCTGCGGGCTAAAAATCCAGAACTAATTATACTTAGGCGATAAAACTTGGCATACTCGTAGAACGTTTTAATACAAATAGATTCCAGGTAAAAATTAATTTAATGGCACATGCCAAAAATAGGCCATTTTCCCTATTTTGCAATAAACTTTAATTTCTCAAGTATTATTAATGATATGGCCTAAATTCTTGGTATACCTATTCACTGAATAGGAGAAAATTAATTTCATATAAAAAATGAATTCAATGCAATATTAGGACTAAAAATTACCTTATATTCGCACGAAAGTTTCTTATTTTAACGTTAAAGGTAAAAATATTGCAAGTCAAAGAGGCCGCGAGCACTCCCCCCCCCCCCGGTACTAATAGGGTTAATAGTTAATCAAATTTCGCCAAAAAGAAAAATTTCGCAAAAAACATTTTTATGAAAATTAAATTTCGGGAATGAAAAGAAAATTATATCTCGCATTGTAACGCGATACTATAATGTCGCTCATTTTAGTAATTCTAAGTTATAAGTCATCATTCTTAAAAAGCATATTTTGTTTTGATTCATGAAAATAAATTTAGCGAATGATGTGATTTGCGAAAATTTTTGACATTAAAATATGTAAATTGTACTAAATTAGTCCATTTGATATAAACTACAAGTACATAAATCCGAGTTTCATGCTAAGCGATCATCAGACGTACGCAAAATTAAAAATTTAAACTGTAAAAGTACTATCTCATAAGGTAAAAAGTTGTTATGTAGGGTCTGTTCTGTCACAATTTGCAATAATCGTCGCAAACTTGAAGTAATTATGGTATTTTCGTTAATACAAAGGTTGTTCTTTGTACCGTTTTTGTAACGAGTTGCATGATCGATAATCCGCATGAGACGATTGGTTCCACTACACATTTCTTCAATACCCAGACACATTTTGACGGCTCTTGTTCCTGTACTTGAATGTGTTTAAGGGCCCAAAAATTACGTCACACCCAAATTCGCACCCCCCCCCCCTTCACCTCTCTCTCACCCCTTGTTACGCATCGTAACAAATCTTGTATCACCCACCTACCCATCCCCCTTCTTACGTAATATTTCGAATCTTAAAACCTCATCTACTCATTTCCTATAATACCAAAAACCTTTATGTAACAGATAATCAGGCAAACTAATGCTCTAATATGAGAAAAAGATATAACAGGGCCATTTATTTAGCACACAAGATGACATTTTTGGTACTTTTGCGTAAGTCCAGAGGCAAGAAACAAATTCAAGATGTAGACGATACACTAAAATAACTAAAAATTCTCTGTTACATAACAAAAGAGCTCTGTCCCTCCCCACCCCCTAAATTTCCGTAACAGTTAGTAACAAAAATGATCATACCCCTCCCCCCTCCACCCCTCACGCGTTCTGTTATTATTGAATGGCCCCTATGTTAATTCCAGAGTTCTATATAGGTGTTTTCGGTCAGACGGATATATTTAGACCCTTCGTCATTATTTGATGTTTTTATATTGCATGAAGAAATAAGGTTTTTTGTCCTGGCTTGATAGAACACTAGACAAATTGGGTAAACAGCTACAGCTGACTTTTGGCGTATTTGTAAGTTTGTGGTTCTTAGGAAAGTTCTTATTAATAATTATTTGGGAGATTTCTCGCACCCGCTTTCACTTTAATTGGGATTTCTCTCTTGATTGTTTATGTTAATATAAACTGTTATTTGCACTTGAGGCAAGAACATCGATTCGAAGAATGTCCTGTCAGAATATGTTCTGATTACGCGATCGGAAATTGCTTAAGGTGCTTTTGATAATGTGCAATGGTTTGATTAAACATTAAAATATACAGTCTAACAATTTGATTTCGAATATTGTTGGTACGTTTCGCTTGTTAAGTTGAATGTTACGTCAAGGCCATCAACAGATTTTAAATTAACTTGTATTGTAGTTCTTAAGTTAAATTTTTCTCTGGAAAATTTATCGAAATTTTTTTAATGCGTTGCTAATAAGTTTTATAAATAAAATTTTATTGAAATAAGTTGCTTAAAAAGATGGAAAAGGTTGGAAAACTTGTTTTTGTGAAGGAAAGTGTAAAAATCCATGAAAAACATGATTTAAAAGTTCGATTTCGCAAGAATTTAATTCCGCAAATTGCAAAAATGATGAAATTCTCGCAATCTATTGTTCGCGAATTGCAATCCTGAAATTTTAGGCATATCGCGAATTTAGCAAAAAAGCGTAAAATCGCGATTTTTAATTCTCGCAAAATTTATTCCCTTAAGGTAGTTAAGCTAATAAAATTTCGCAATTTTGCCGGAAAAATGGATCTTCTGCTGTAAATCACGAGCTTCGAACCTCTGTTGCTAATTTCCCTTTAATAAAAGCACTTAAGCTTGCAAGGGAAAAAAACTTTTCTCTAATTTTACCCTTTTTTATTCGAACCGCGAAATTCACATATTTGCTTGAACCGCGAAATTAAAAAGGCAATTTTGACCAAAAACACTAGAAATTAAAATGACGGCGAAGTTTTCATGCAAGTACAATGCAGCAAGGCCATTTACAACAGAATAACTGCTTTCATTCTATTAGATCACGACAATGTATTACCTGCACCACTGTCGCTATCAGGTTTTAAATCAACAGAGGCTTTAAACTCTTCAATTGCAATATATTTATATAAACGATCTCTACTGGTGGTAACGTCGAATTCATGTGAAGTCACCGTATGGAAATCCCCCGAACGAAGTTGCTCCCTCGAATCTTCTGCGCACCACCCATTGTTTAAAATAGCAGAAATGTAATACGACTGTAATCCTTCTTCTATCTTTGAGAAGTGAAGGGAGTATGAAATGTCCTTTCCCGACAAACCAGATCTATAAGCAGAATAAGCGATAAAATTAGGAAACCTAAATCTACAATATGTGCTTTAAACACTTCACTAAAGAGAAAGGGAGAGTATCAAACTTAAATATTATATCGAGATTAAAATAAATAATTTAGAAAAAAGCATTTCTTCTGCATCACCTTACCTTGTTGTGACAGATGCGACTTTGGTACTTTCGCATGTAGGTGTGTCGCATTGAATACCTTTTTCGACTGTGACGATTAAACAAGAGTTCGGTCTTACGACAACGGTTGAAGGTACATTAATTTTTCCATCAATAACCACTTGCTCTTCATCTTCTAAGAATGCACAATATATATATATTTTTCATATATATATATATATATATATATATATATATATATATATATATATATATATATATATATATATATATATATATATATATATATATATATATATATATATATATATATATATATATATATATATATATATATATATATATATATATATATATATATATATATATATATATATATATATATATATTATATATATATATATATATATATATATATATATATATATATATATATATATATATATATATATATATATATATTTGAATGCGGTCGAATCGATTGAGGACGTTTTTATGAAAATTAGTTTCCACTTTTATTACAAATTTGGTATGAAATAATGATATTGAGCATGTACTTAGAATTTCATGAGATAAAGACGATGAACAAAGCTATTTCTGTACCATTCTTCTAAAATCTCTCAGCCATTTGCCTCCAAACTCTTTGCTTCATGGACTTTCTGTGAAACTTCTTAAGGAAGTGACCCAAGACACCGAAATCCGCGAACTTCTTCTACAAATGCTATCTCAAATTCTTCAACATTCATCTGCGAATAATCACTTATCAGTGATGCCTTTTCAGCAGTTTCATCGTTTAACAGTTGCTCGTGTTAAATAGTGTATTGCTGTTGCTGCATCAAATATGCGATTAAATTTTCGTTTGTTAAAATGTATTCAGACATTCAGACATTTTCCCGCTTCTCAGTGAATGTTCATTTCTTTATCGATTTGTTTACATCACGTGAGAATAAATTAATGATTTCATTGGATAAATTTTAATCGATCGATAAAAAAGTAGAAAGCAATCCTACTTTTAAATTTAAATTCGAATTCAACTTTCAGGTCAACGAAGATCAACGAAGATCATGCAGTGTTCTATTTTTAGTAACATCGATTCGATCGATTCGATCACATTCGTTTGAGTGGAAACCCGCCTTTAAGGTGCCATATATTTACTTGCCTACAATACGAAATGATTATTAATTTTATAACAACACTCTTTCCCAAAAAAATAACTGACTTAATCAAATACCTGATTTAACACACTTTGGTCTTTCACAAGAGCAATTTGATCCAGGAACAGAAATTTGTTCTGTGACAGTTTGATACCCAACATCACAAGATATAAATATTGGTGGACATAGTGACACGCAATAATAATCACCACCTCTTTTACACTCACATTCTCGTGTACAGTCCCCAGAAATAAATTTCTGGTTAGTTTGGTACGTTTTACCAGAGAAAGTACATTCAGCTAAATAAAGAGATTGAGAACCCTATAACAATGATTATCATATGGTTAAAGTTTTCCTCGAACTGTGATTGGCTAATCTACACGAAATGTATGCTATATTTTTATTGTCTACCGAGAAAGCTGATTGGTTGAAATTGGCTGAAATAGCGTGTAAAAAGCTGATATTTTTTTCCTGATTGGTTAAAAACTCGCTGAGTAAAGTCATTATTTTTTGGAAAAACGAGAAATTGTTAGTAAATTTGTTCCATAATTTTCTCATCATAAAAAACATAAATTATTTTTACGAAACAAATTAACAATCAATCATGAATATTCACAGTTCAATTATTCTTTTGTTCCGACTTCTATATATATAATACGAAGAGTGTGTCCGTCTGTCTGTGACAGGCGAAGTGGATGTGTTTATTGATTTCCGCCAGCGAAGGCGGAATCTTTAAAATCGCCCGAGGAGATAGATAGAGAGATAGAGTGATAGGGAGATAGAGAGATAGATAGAGACAGCGCAGCTAGGCTGGACGCCCGAAACTTATCCAGGCTAAAGATTTTTTTCTGAGAACGAGGCTAAAATGAGTTTTAAGCCAAAAAGAATCCTAACAGTGCAACAGATTGTTTTATTATCCAATGAACAATACTTTATTTTAAAGTTTATATGCTATCGAAAGTTAAAGCTCGTGCAGTGTAGCATAATGAAGATCGTCTTATAATGCGCCATCTTTGATGTTACGTCATTTCTTTCTGTACAATTATGCAAGCACGTAGACTAAGACTTAGTTTCCATTAGACGATTTACTATGGCAGCGTCTTAAAAAGCATATCGGATAGGGGTTTTGTTTCCATTTAAAATGTGTTGTTTCGGCATAGATTGGCTATCGGATAGCTATCACTCCATGCCGATCGTGAAAGTGACATAACATGTATCGGATAGATATTTTTTTAAATGGAAACAGGTGAATAAACGTTTCGGCATGCTTGAACATAATAAAAGTAATAAAAACTTGTTCTGTTTTGTTTTTTGCTCAAAATGGTGTCGAGTAAAGTTGATTTGAGTAAGCAAATTGTGATACTTCAAAATGTGTGGATTCAACATGTAATATGTTCAGCTCGGTGATTTTATTTTTAACTGAAAGACACAAACGCAAAAGACAAATTATTTTGAAGATGTTGGTTGCTGATTCAAATAAAAGAAGAAACAAGAAACAAGAAGAAAAAAGAACGAAAACCTCCAAAATACTGGACAAGACCTGGTAGAAGTAATATATGCTTCACAAAAAGATATCAAACAGAAAAGTCTTCAAATCATTGGGACTCTCCCACTGATTTATTTTTCATCTGGTACTCGAACACATGTTTTTTGACAATAGTATCCATGGTGAAGATCATTAACGAAACTCATCATCATAGTGCGCATACTAATAGAAGACGTCTAATTGGAAACATCACTTCCCGTATTAAAACGAATTAATAGAAACCGTTTCCACTAAACAAAAATATCGTATTGGTTTTTAGGACGCGACGCTTCGCTCAATCGTCTAATGGAAACTAAGTCTAAAGCTATATTCAGCAGAACTAATTAATTATTCATGCATTTTATTTTTTATTTATTGAGTTGTATTTTAACATTGCAGGTTAGTTACAATAATAATTGAGAATACTCAATGATTTGTTTACCCCATAATTCTCCGTTTTCAAGATCAACTTCAAATTTTAAAATCTTTTAGGCTAATGGCGGAAATCTTCAAGCCCCTGGGCTTCTTGTTTTTCTTTGATTGTAGCCGAAAAATGTCTCAAATGCTAATCGACAAATTAGACGTCGCGACGTCAATAACACTAATTTAACGTCAAACCTTATATTAAATTAATGAAGCCATTACAATGCACTTAAAACTTTAAGGCCAAATAACTTGGAAACGAGGTTATGACATCAGTGATTTTTCACCACGCGGGTAACTAGGGACAACATGGGACCAAATTGGATAAGTTTCCTAAATCTGGGTCCCAGAATCCGTTTCGGAATAGACGGGTTTATGACGTCATCAAAAACCTTTAAACCCCAATATCTCTGTTCGTCATAAGTACATGATCCTATACATATTCTTGATCAGCTTTTAATATCTCTACGATGAAGGCAACGGATATACAAATTTTTTAAAAAAAACGTTTTGTACTTTTTTGGGGAACTTTGCTGACGTTAGCAAAAATTTTAAAACTTTAAAAGCGCATGATCTTATACATTTTCTTCCTCAGCGTTTTCAGCTCTACGCAATAAAGGAAACGTGTATACAAATTTTCGAAAAAACATTTTTGTGTATTGATGGGTACTGTCATCAAAATTCAAGTGATGATTCTCTTTTCCAATGTACTCCTGCTTAAGTAGATTTTTCCACAGGCCTTGTCGACTAGTAGTCATTAAAGAAAAGTGCTATTACTCTCCACCCGTAGAGATTTTGAGTTTAACTGTGACTTTAGGTTAGTGAGGTTATATCTATAGTGCGTTAAAGGAGTTTTGTGTTTAATTCGATTGTTTAACTTAACTTATTATACATCATTGGTACTTATTAGGCATACGCAGTGCCGTAACCACAAATTTAATATTTTGGGGGGGGCCTATATAGAAAAATTACATATATGAATTTCGCTTTATATAGTGGCTACCCGAGGCGCCCCCATGGTGGTCGCCGAGTGGGAAATTTTTAAATTTTACATCTCTAGATTGGCGGAAAACGCCCTTCCAGACGTCAACGATCTCATGGTTCAATGTTAAAAATCACGATGAATGTTTCGATATTTTTGTAATTTAGAAAAGCTGCATTGTTTAATTGGCATCAAAATTAAGATAAAAATTTCCATCAGAAACCAAAAGATAGAAAGAGATACATATTTACATTACACGACTACAATAATATTAAAAATAATAAGAGCACTAGAAATTTTAAAGGTGCTGCCAGTCCCCTTAAAACATTCAGTGATTTTTATAATAATGAACTATGGGAAGGGTCCCAATATTCCTGAACGACTTTCTCTCTAAATTCCTTGCTACTTCGTATAAATCCATATTATCAGTGTATGATATGTGAATATGTAATACCATCAGATTATTTATTCGTCTCCGTCTCTCTTCCTTTCTTTCTTTCTCTCTCTTTCTCTCTTTCTCTCTTTCTTTTTCTCGACACTGTGCGATAACTACTACATATTTCACTTTGATCATAAAACATTAAACAGTCAGATGATTAGCAACAGGATGTGTGTGTGTAAGAACCAAGTCTGGTGAAATGTTTTTTATTTACCTCCATGGTACTAATTTTCGCGGGTAGATAATTTGGATGGTCAAAAAAAAAACATTTCGTGGCATTAATTTTTGCGAATGGCGTGAAAATAATATCGAATGTATTTAAATTGAAAACTTATTCCATGAAACATTCATACCAGGATAATTTGAATGATATCCTAATGATTTTAGCGACAGCGATTACTTTGAGATAAACAAAATCACAAATTATTGACATTTCGTGATTTTTTACTTGGGCAATAATTTTTGTGATTGATATCTGGAAAATTATTTCGCGAGTACATTACATTTCGCAAATTTGGACAGAATCCAATTCGCGCAATTATTTTCCGCGAAAGGCGCAAAAATTATTACCCGCGAAAATTGGTTTCGTTAAGGTAAGCCTAATTTTATTGATTATCTTTGTAAAGAGTTTTCCATTATCTTTTACATTTTAAAAATGCCAGATGCATTAGGTTATGTTCGTAAGAAATGGAAAACAAACAGAGTTGCATTATATTAAGGACGTTTTAACTTCGAATCGCCTAATCAAAATTAACAAAGTTATGAAGTAACAGGTTATAACGAATGGAAAATAATTTGTAAGCAGCCTTTGTTACAAACAGACTGGAAATTTTCTTTTTAACAAAATGTTTCAGCCTTGTTGTTGTACAAGATAATGAAACATTCCCACCACATCTTTACACAATTTAATATTACTAGTCGGTAGCCCGTGGAAAAATCCACGGTTTCGCCTGTTTCTTTTTATATCGCATGGCGTGCGTCTCGCTACTTGTGGTACCATTTTGCGTGACAGACAGACGCATACGGGTATTATAATATAGACTAGCCGGGAAACCCGGCGTCGAAACGACGGGTTAAGCCACAAGTAACTGTTGTTGAACGCCCTAAGGAGCGCTTAATAAGAACCGCAAACTGTGCTACACGGTCAGGTGGAGCGCTTTAGTACGGGTATACAGTATTTCCTAAAACTGTGCGGCCTAGCGTTGGAAGGCCCAGTGGAGCGCCTAATAAGAACCGCAAACAATGTCACACATTTAGGTGGAGCGCTTTAGGAGGTATGCAGTATGTCGTGAATCGAGTAAAGCGCACACAACATTATAGTGTTTCAGTTGTAATGTATTTTTGAAAATATAACTTTACTGCAACTTTAGCCATAAAAAAGCACAGTTTACAACCTGTTGTTACCCCATCATAGCAAAAAATAAACAGCTTTCAAAAGACAAATACAGACTTGCCAACTTCACTTCAACGCCACAGCTTTCAAAATGGCCGTATATCTATTTCATATTCCTTCGTCCCGTAAAAATCGGGTTCTGCGGGATTTTGCCGGGATTTTCCGAAAAAGCTGCGCGCAACCATTTTGAACAGACAGAATACGGCTATTATTAAAGAGATAATTAAAAATGCTTAAATTTTTTTTTATGTACCTGTGTCTTTTAATGGTGGGTTCTTTCCATAGTACTCCATCTTAATACCGGAAACTTTTTTTCGCCTTTGGTTTGACACAATAGCAAATTCGTTACTATATATTTGCTTGTAATCACCATCCCGAATCCATTCATTTCCTGCTTTACACCACCCGACATTCAAAGTAGCTTGAATATTGAAAATACCAGGTTTCGTTTTCCCAGGTAATATCAGTTTGTATGAGATTTCGTTGTTTTTAATCACCGGATTGTGCATTTTTGCGATGTCTAATTTTGGATTATCACAGGTGAAACATTGAATAGATTTCTGAACAAAAACAACCAGACAAGAACCAGTTGGTAATGGAGTTTGAATGTAGTTTGGTAGAACTACCTTGCCTGTCACTGGAATATCTATAGTAAAAAAAGAATAAAAAATCCATGAAAGGTTTTCTTTCTATTGATATTTATATTGAATTAATATTAATGGCTGATATTTTCAACAAGGTCCAACTGAAGGTATTTCGACCTAGCTACCTACTTAAGGTCCACGTTAATTGTGTAGTATTGGATTTAAAAATAATTTTAATAACCAAACCAAAATTTATTAAATCAAATATATAAAAAATAATTTTCCAGAGTTATAGGATGAAATATTCAAGATCAATATTTATTTTCTACCATTGCAGTCAAAATCACAACATGTTCCTTCTCGTTTCACAGCTTGAGCGCAGGAAGGTGGTCTACACATAATTGCAGCACAAACCACACCGTCATCCGTGCATTCACAGGTCACACATGGATCGCTTGGTTTATTCCAGCTGTCTTCTCTCTTGTACGTAACACCATCGTCTTGACAATCTAGATAAAAATACAACTATAATGTATATACTCAGTGAAGAGAAAGTTCTATCTGCATACTTACAAATTTCAGAAATAAATATAATCAAGAATAAAGTCCGTCATTGCAGATATTTGCGTCATTGTGTAATACCTTCAATATTCACGTAATCTATTTTTGCGCGATTTTTTTTCACGCAACTGTGACATACAGGTTTTTGCATATAAATAGTTTAGCAAGTAAGGTTAAAAATGTTAAAATAACGTGATAATCAAGATTTGTCAACCTGTAAAATACGCAGCGATGGCGAAGAAGAAATAGACTATAAGTGTTCTTACCAACGAACTATTAACAAAGGAGGAAAGAACAATTTCAACCTTTTATAGAAAAATATGCTCAGCAGTCTTTATTTTATTTCTCCTATAGAAAAACCCTTGAAAAACGGGATAAATTTAGAAAAATAGAAAGCCATCATTTCCCCCGCAAAATTTACGAAATATTAAAGGGGCTAACGAAACGGCTGTTGGTTTTCGACTTTAGTGACTTATACGAAAGTCGAGCTAATGGCGGTGGAAAAGTTTATGATCACTGAGGACAAAAACAACAACTTAAATCATCTTAAATATAATATTGGGTATCCAATTAAATTTGAAAATGACACAAAAGTTCCCTACATATATTGGATATCCATAATTTATTCGATATAAGCACTTACCTTGCTTTTAACTCAAGTTTTCACCTTGACCTTTTGAGTGGTCCTTTTATTACATGCCAATCCTTCAGAATGTGTGGGGATTAAGCTTATTAAATCGTTTTATAGCCCCCTAAGACTTGATGACTACGCAAAAAGTAGTTCTCGCGAAAATTAATTTTTTTTTGAGTTTTTAAATTTTCCTTTAACCTAAAAATTGTTATTAGATTAAAATTAATAGTTTCCTGAAATTGAGACTTATATGAGATTTTTGTGAATCAACTGTTAAACAAAGAAATTATCGATTTCATATGAATGTATGGAGGATACTTGTACTGCTTAAATTTAAATAAATTTTTAATATTTTTTTAATTGTATTTTTATCATTGTAAAAGTAAATATGAGGCATCAGTATAAATATACACTTCTTTTTATAAGACAAACATTAGTCAGTTAAAATAACTGTCAATCATCCTAATGTCACCAAACCGAACCATACTTTAACCCTATTCGGTCGGGGTATTTCGAACATATTCTGCCCTCCCCCCACCTTTCCCCAACCCCTCCATAACTTTTTTAAGGCTTTTTAAAATAGAATAGAATTTGGCACACTTATAGTACGTCAAAAATAAAAACAAAATGGCACCAATAATTTTTGCCCATGTCATGCCTTCTCTTGTGTCGTCATCAGAAGCCTAAAATTTGTCTAAAATACCACTATCTGTTTGAAGTTTAATTACCTTAGTTCCAGAACGAATTTTAACATTCTATTTAAAGTTTCTGAGAGCCAAATAAAAGTTATTTAACATATTTCAGGTTTTTATCAGATCAATTTCTTATTAGTTTCTCAAGATATCCCTCTCTAAGACCTCCATTACATTATAACAAAGATTTTGGAACAAAGAATTTTAATTTTAAATTTCAGTGAAATGGAGATTTTGCCAGTTTTAGGTTCGATGTATTTCAAATAATTAAATGTCTATTTTATATTTTTTGGATCTAAAAATAGAGAAAAGTGAGATTTACCTCCGACAATGCTAAAAAAATTAAAATTAGGTCTTGTTGTTAAAATTCAGTTTTTAAACTGTCAGGGTGCTTAATTTGCTGCTCTTTAGTTCTGCAGAATAGATTATTCTTAAAGATTTATTCCCGAATTTCATAAATTATAATAATTATGACGTCATCCAAAATTTTATAATGGTTCTGTGCTTTTCAAATAAGGATATTCAGATAGAATATTAAATTATCATGACAAAAATGAAGTTTTTAGAGCAATATAATATTCTGGTTGGATTTTATTTAGATTTAAAGAAAATAATTATTTTGAAAACGAGGCTATTCTTAGGAAGCTCGGCTATATGAAGGGTTTGACCGTAACTTTCAGCTCGGAATTGAGGCACTTAACGAACAGAATTATTTACGAAGTTAGGTAATTTGTTATACCTTTTGCTAAGGAACTTAGGGATAAGAATCATTTTTAGTATCGACCTCCTTAATTCAGTTTGGCATAATTCGGGAAAGGTCTATTTGTGATGTTTTTTACCCAATGAAAAATAAGATATATTCATACCTGCATACACGCCAACAACCTAAAATGAAATCAGAAAATATTATTGATTAACTTTTACCACAAAGAGATCATAGAAAAAAAATATAGATTATTTTTTTTAAAAAAATTTATAAACAATTTATAAACAATTTATTTGCCCGTGCGAATAAATGGTCATAATTGATTATCACAGCAAGCACATTGTTAGAATGCTAGCATTAGTGTTCTGAAACTTCTAACACTTTTTTGGAAGATGACTTGTTTTGTTTTAAATTTCTTTAAAAATAAACAATTTATCTCATATTAGGTTTCCTGACTTAGCAAACAATATCTAAACAATTTTTGCAGCGTGCAAAGTAGCTAAACAATGATTGATGTGAAATGCAAAATATCAGTTGTTGATAAAAAAGAATGTGTATGAAGTTGTCCTTTATTGGCCAATGCTCATATTCAAAAATTGCGGAGCAGTAGGAATAAGAACTTAAAAGGTTAAATAAATGTGCGTGGCTTGCAGAAATGAAAAACGAATATACAAATAAATAAGTAAACAAATAATCACATATAATACTTACTATCAATAGGAACAAAGTTGTAATGAAAAGAAAGTTCATCCCTTTAAATATTCAACATCAATATTCGTTGCACAAGATTTTCTGTTTAGACAACTAATAAGAATTTATAGGTGAATGATATTATAGAGAAATAGAAGCTAAATACAACATTGTGATTAATTATGTAACACTTTTTGTAAAAACAGTAAATATGTCACCTTTTAAATTGAATAAATTAAATATAGGAAGCCTATGAGTTTTATGATTTTCTTTTCCTTCAAAACAAAGCAGGTTTATTATCACCATGTTTAAAATGCGTGTTGAAGGTTACAAGTGTATGGTGCCCCATAGCTGCCACCGTGTTTTTGTATCCTAAATTCAATTCGCTTCAAAGAATCAAAATAAATTGAATTTCGTTTTAAAAAGATTTTTAGACGAATAAAAGATTTTGTTGTTTTCCTGTTTCATGTGCATGACTCATCAACAGATTTTGCGATTGTTATTAAAGTCTAAAGTTAAAGTTCTCACTATGGGTTAACAATAATGTTTATTTTTAATTAAATAATTTTAGGTTATACTAATAATTGAAGTAATTCATATTATACCATTCCCAAGCAAATATAAAGATGAAAATTAATAGTTCTGATGACAAATTAGATGTCATGTTTGTAACAATTCTTATGCTGCGTAAGCAAAGAAAAAAATTCTCCAAAGTTTTATAAAGGATATGCCCACGAACAAAAGAATTTGGGTCAGAAGTATTTTCCCGGAAAATAATACCGTTTATTTATCGAGCTTCAGGAGGAATCCGCGATTCTGTCATTCTATTCCACGCGATTATTTCGTGATTCTTTTTTATATATTTTTATATATTTTTATTTTTAAGGCCAACAAATCTCCTTTGCTCGACTATCAACTCATTTTTACAGCAACGTAAACACCTTTTCCAACCGAAACCTTCAAACTAACTTGTTTTCTTACCCAAATTATTAACGTAGTTTAATGTGGGTTAGTTTGTGTTAATTCTGTGAAATTTTTTTTTTTCATGTTCTCTCTTGGGTTAACATGAGTTAAAAAATTATACTTATAAATTATACTTATAAATTATACATATAAATAAACACATGTTTACCCATAGTGTTACGAGACACTCGTCTTTTTTTGAAAACCTATCAGTCGCAACTACGCATGAGGTAGCCAAGGCTAGCAGCTAACCTTTCACAATAAGTGATGGGCCATTTAATAATTACGTAACACATAAATACGCCATTAACGCTTGTAACGCATCATCTATTCATTTTCTATAGTACCAAAAACCTTCATGTAACAGATAATCAGGCAAACTAATGCTCTAATATGGGAAAAAGATATAACAGGACCATTTATTTAGCACACAAGATGACATTTTTGGTAGTTTTACGTAAGTCCAGAGGTAAGAAACAAATTCAAGATGTACACCATAGCCCACCATAGTCCCCCCCCCCCCTAAATTTTCGTAACAGTTCCTAACAAAAATGATCATATCCCCCCCCCCCCTTCCTCAGGCGTTACGTAATTATTAAATGGTCCCTTAGTATACTCCACTATGGATAAGCAAATAAAGTACCAAATGCTAAATTAATTTGTGCATTCTCTTCACGGACACCCTTTATCACCTGATTGTAGTAGTCTTTTTATATATATGAGAATTATTATTCAACAATTTGTTTTATTTCTGATGTTCGCAAACAAGTCGGAAATGTAGTTTTTTTCTGGTTCTGGGCGGAATGTCTTGTTTGCTTTAATCCTCGGTCTATCACTTGCGGTTGACATTCAAATTCAAACTTTCATGTTGTTTATTTTCTGCTTTATGATAAAAAAATTTGAAACGTGATGATCTATGGCACAAGACCAAGCATTTGAAAATATTGGGTGAAGAATTTTCGAACGAAGAATATTAATTTATATATCAACTTTACGTACATTGTAATAAATTGTTTATTAGACCTCGAGGTTGACGCACTTGCTTCAAAGACAATGTTTCCTCCAAAAACTTTTTCGCTGCCAGCTTCATGTTTTAGGTTATGTTAAAGGACAGAAACGCATTGTACTGATCGTGATATCACGACCAAGATGTTAAGACCAAATACCAATTTCTCCAAAAATGTAGCATTTGTTTGGAATCACTTTGAGGGAAGAGTAAAGGTGGGTTTCCACTCAAACGAATGTGGTCGAATCGATCGACGTCGATCGCATCGATGTAACTAAAATTAGAACATTGCATAATCTTCGTCGATCGACGTCGACCTGGCGGTCGAAAGGATTGCTTTCTACTTTTTCGTCGATCGATTAAAATTTATCCAATGAGATTGATTTATACCCACGTGATGTAAACAAATCGACGAAGAAATGAACATTTACTGAGAAGCGGGAAAAAGAGAAAAATGGCTGAAAACATTTTAAACAAACGAAAATTTAATTGCATATTTGATGCAGCAACAGCAAACACTATTTAACACGAGCAACCGTTAAAAGATGAAAATACGTTACTAATAAGTGATTATTCGCAGATGAATGTTGAGGAATTTAGATAACATTTTGTAGAATAAGTTCGCGGATTTCAGTGACATTTTAGAAGAAATTTAAAAATATTTTTGTTTATCGTATTTATATTTCATAAGTACCTGCTCAATATCATTATTTCATATCAAATTTGTGTTATTGTTTTGAAATAAATTTGAATGAAATCCTTTTTCAAAAAAAACATTTTGTATGCGTTTTGTTACTTATCTTGTTTTAAAAAATGTACTTTTTAACAATCTAAAATTCTTAAAATCGCGAAAAATTTATCGAAATTAAACACTTAAATTAAAGACAAAAATCTCTGCCTAGGTAATCTTGTTGGCCAAATGTAAGCCTTCTACTAGAACACAACACGTAACAAAAAAAGCTGCAGTTATTTTTCCTTCCTTCCATTCATTTACCATTACGAAAGAACGAAGTCGGTTTCCTTGATGTAACGAACTGTATATATATATATTATCGTCGTAAGACGGGGGTTCACATAAAATGCTAAAATTTAATATTTCGGGAAAAAAATCTTGAATAAAGAAATGCAATAACTAGCTATTTTTCTAGCTAAATGTTGAAATCATTTGTTTCCATTTTTGATCACGTGACGCCATAAATTATTTTTAAACCAATAAGAAAAACGGGTGAAAATTACCCTTATTTGAATTATGTAACTCAGGCGTTATTGATAGTTAAAGATTTGTTTCCCCCATCTGGTCTGCAAATTATTATGTAAGTTTTAAATATGGCTGAGCTATGCGTTGTAAACTGAAGGTAAAAGTGAAACTTCTTTTCAACCAATTGGCGCTAAATTCGGTATGTTAAGCGAGCTAAGAGCCGTCGTGCTGGAGTAAAATTAAATATATAATGTATATTTACAAAATATATGTATATGCTTTGAATATCGCAATTAGCTAGCCTAACCACTACCCCAAATACTACCCCTATTGGGGGTACCCCATGTTTTCAATTAACTCCCCGTTTAGCAAATGTGTTAAAATACTCAATTATAAATAACTTAGCTCTCACAAAGATGTAAACAAAACTGATATTTATAACAGACTTGATTTATCTTCTGGGTCTATGTTGTCGTTCTGCAAAGTTTTTAGGCGAAAATTAACTGTTTTCTTGGGGAAAACATTTTTATTATGTTTTAAATATTTTAAGTATCAAAACATTGCTACTCTTGTCATGATAGGTGTTAAATTGAATAATAGTAAGGACTTTTTTATGGGGCAGAGTAAGCCAATCCGTCTGGTCTTCAAAATCAACACTGGTATCATGAACAGCCGTTCGCCTCTCCTTTAACAAATAGGTGATCAGGTGTTTGTGCGTAGCGTGTTCTACTCCGCCTTGCTGCCGTAAATGTATTGTCATTTTCTTAGCGACAATTGCAACCAAAACTAGGGTTGAGTGTGATAATGGGAAGAAGCGTGCCTGGAAAATATTTAGCCAAATAAAAAGGATAAAAGTATGTTAAATAATATCCATGTTAATCCTTTTTAATTGTAGATTGGTTTTGTAGAGCCTGTTCTAGTAGTAAATTGTAAAAAAATATCATCCTCATAACCAAATGAATAGTGTCTGTATACCTTGTGTTTGTGTGTTAGCTACTATTGGTGGTACGTGATAGTGTCACCATGCTTAATGACATGGGAAAGCAATTTTCCTTCTATAATATTTTCAGGAAATATTAAGCAAAGTAATATTCTGTGCGAAATAATAATAATAATAATAATAACAATAATGAAAATAAAATACTTTTTCCAGGACATCCTGTAGAATACTTTCATAACAAGAATATAAGAAAAAATTGTTTGTTATAAAAATAGACAAAACTTGAACTGAAAAAGGTTTAAAATTAGAAAAAATAGTTTGTTTTATTTAACACGTATTAAAAAACCTTCACACCTTGTTAATAAGGTTCTTATATTAAAATTATTTTGATAAGAAATCAAAACAGTCCGATTCATTCAAAGATTAACTCATGAATTATGTAATACATTTGTATAAAAATTAGTAACGGCCGTCAAATTCTTTGGCAAACAAACACACCAGGGTTTAAAGTCTAAGCGTTTATGATAAACTACCAAGGTATGTGAACAAATTAGGTTGTCACAAATCAACAGTTGATGAAATTCATCAGCAACCATTTTTGAGCACAACCAGTAGATAAATTTTCATTGTTACACAAACAAACGACAGTTAAATATCGGTCTCTGTAAAACCAGAAACCTCATAAACGATATTAAGAACCTAAAACTTCTATGCAAATAAAATATTACTACTTCTTATTAGGGATGGCTAACAAATCGAAAGTGTCGCTAAACGTCAATCCAACGTTTAGATTTTCCCACTTTCCCCTGTCTGTCAATATGTCAAAATAAAAAAATGTAGTATTTAACTATTGCCAATTTTTGAAATCACGGGTACTGACACATACGCTCCTGTACTACCATTATTTCGCTGCTGGCCATTTAGCGCGAATGATCAGGGTCATTGATGTGTTAATAATTCAAAATATATATTTCTTCGGTTCACAAAATTTTTTTTTTTTTAAAAACAGTAAAAACTGTAAAAACGAACACACAAGTCTATGTGATAAAATTCGTTCTGCTGCTGATAGCACAAGGGGCGGTTTACTTTATGCTTCATCTGGAACCTTTTTCCGATGCCCCCGTGTGGTAGTTTATGCACAAAGCTATCATCACGCACGAAGTATATATTAGATAATAGAATCTACACTATTTATAAGCAAGATATATGCTACATCGAGAACGGCCCAGTTTTTTTTTCTTTTTCAGTGAAGCGTGATAGTGACATATCAGTTCAAAATAATTTTTTGTTCTCCAAAAAATAGATGTTTCACGGTATGAAATTCTTAAACGTCACAGGATTCCCCTCTCCCCTTAGTATACACTTTTTATTTTGTAAGTAATCCCTTAAAAAAAATTACTATCCCTGTGCACGTCAATAAAACTCCTTCCTTGTGAAATAGCTATAACCACAATTTTTCTTTAAACTAAGGACCCGATTGATTATTAAAATAAACTTTGTTTTTATTATATTTTTATTCTCAAATAAAACTGATTAATAAATGCTTTAAGACCTCTCAGAAAGGGGCTTTTCATGACATTATTGCACTGTTACAATCTCACCTTTAGCATAGAAATTAATTTTTAATTCGCTTCGCTTAAACGAAATTAACCTTATTTTCATGTAGAAAAACCTGACAGAACAGAAACAACTTAACTAAACCTGAAACTAATGCATCAAAATAAAACATAATCACAAAAGACATATGTACAACGCTTGTGTCCAGATTCTCCAAACTGATTTTGTGGACAAGAAACAAAAACACAAACCATATTATTAGAAGATCAACACGAGAAGGTCTGTCATGTTTTTACGTCTTGTTAATATTTATCACGTTGTTGTTTCTTTTGCATACAAAAACATTTATATAATGTACATTTAACAAAGCACATAAGAGATTTATTTTGTCTTGATTAGGTAAATATTGACAATGTATTTAAATGTTAAATGTAACGGCTTTTACAGAAGAAAAATGAATTTCTCTCCACTAACACCTAGAGACAATATTTAACTGTGAGAAGGAAAGATTTTCTTAGGAAACAATAATACCTTATTATAGAAAAATTGACAATTCATATAATTAACGTGGTTTTAAATTTAGCGCGCTAATTAAGTGGACGTTAATTTATTACTGGTGTTAATTTAAACTACAATAAGTTTGGTGGTAATTAAATCTACAATAATTTTTTCGAAAAAAATTGTTTTACCAAGACTTAATTCGTAAATTTAACGATTGTTACTGTGTTCATTCACAAATGCATATAAGAAAATAGACTAAAAATTCTGCTTGTTGATCTTTGTCATATTTATTATTTCTTTATACTCACTTTTCACATTACTGTTCTCTGACCGCGTTAATTTAATTGGCGTAAGAGTTTCTTCTTTTAATTTAAATTCAAATAGTTTCTTATCTTGCACATAATAAATTTTTAAATAATTTTCCAAAAATAGATACACATTTCATTAATTAATTACATTAATAAGAAAAGTTGTTGCCTGTGACTTAAAATGCCGAACCACGCAACAATTCGGCTTTCCAAAGGGAAAGTTTTTTTCTTCCTGAGGAATGTGCAAATTCGAAAAAATTTATTTATTGGCCATTGAAACATTACGTAATTATATACACTAACGTCAATGATATTATGAAAGTTGGTGAAGCCATTGCAGTGCACTTTAAAGTTTGAGGCCAAATAATTTCGAGACGAGTGGAAATAACTGACGTCATCTCCTACATGGGTAATTAGGTACCACCTGAGACCAAAATAGGACTAATTTCCTAAATCCGGGTCAATCCATCCGTTTCGGAACACACGGATTGATGACATCAACCTTATATCGCCTTAGGTGTTCGTCGAAACGAAATAGAGGCAACAAGTCTCCTAAAATATATATATATTTTTAAGTAACAATAAAATATAAGCTTAAAAAGTTTAAAAACAAGAAGAAGAAGAAGAAGAAGAAGAAGAAGAAGAAGAAGAAGAAGAAGAAGAAGAAGAAGAAGAAGAAGAAGAAGAAGAAGAAGAAGAAGAAGAAGAAGAAGAAGAAGAAGAAGAAGAAGAAGAAGAAGAAGAAGAAGAAGAAGAAGAAGAAGAAGAAGAAGAAGAAGAAGAAGAAGAAGAAGAAGAAGAAGAAGAAGAAGAAGAATAATAATAACAACAACAACAACAATATAATTGTAAAATATTGCAAAATATCTCATTTATCTTTATAGTTCACACCATACAATGCTAACATATCATCATGCCTATCTATACGTAAACACAAAACGTCACTACACTGTAAAAAATAAACATAATGTCAGGATGCAACAAAATTCCACCAATCTTTTATTTGCACTTTGTTTTTAATAAACACATATTTCTTGATATATATAGAAATGAGATGTTTGTAAAGTTACATTAACATCATTTCAAGAAGAGTTGTACTACCATTGATTCTTCAGTAATGCCAGGTTCAGAGTTTCTGTCATGTGTAAACTATGTTCAAGTTGTGCTGGTGAACTGGAACACGTACTTATGCCTAATTTGATGAGTAATATTGACATTTGCACAACCTCGTCCCCAGGGCTCTTTCACGCCTATGATATACTGATGATACACGGATTTTAATTGGACGTGCGTTTTGAATAGAAACGGCGAGTTGGACAGAGTTTGTATGATTAAACAAGGTGATGAAGGATGGAGAGCGAAAAATAGTGACACGAAAAAAATGTCGCAGAAATTTTGTAATAATGAACGAATGAAAAAAACTGGCAGAACATGTTATTTTTATAGTTTTCTTTCAAAAACTTCGTGATTATTGAGGAAGCATGTTTGTCAACAAGCCAGGTTGTAATGTTAAAATTGGCACGTTGACATAAACAAACGGTTTATCAATAACGTAAAGATTTTAAGAACATAAATTTTTAAGATTTCAAACAGCTTTTTTAATATATTATGTAAGCTAGCTACCTACTGCTACCTATTATTACTCCGCTTCCAATTATCTCTGCACTTTCACATTACACAGATATTTTAAACTACATTTTACGACCAATGAAAAAAGTTATTTTTGATGGATAGGAACACATTGTTTCTTTTTTTACTAGATTTCTCTCTAATCGAATTAAATCAACATAAATCAGTCAGTTTTTTATATCACATACATTCCTGCCCTTTAAAGTTTACATAATAAAAACAACTTTCAATGTTTAAAAGCTAATACACGAGTTTACAGTTTCAGCAAACCATTGTTTAAATAAATCTTTCTTTTGTTACACGCTCTTATTGAGAACTAGTTGATGAGGCCCGTGGAAAATTCCACTTAGGCAGGAGAACAATGGAAAAGAGAACCATCACTTGAATTTTGATGACGTCTGCAAGGACACGTCAATACACAGAAAATCTTTGTTCGGAAATTTGTTTACCCGAACTTAAAACTCTGATCAAAATAATGTATATAATCATGCGCTTTTGGCGAATGCCTAAGAAGATATAAGGGTTTTAACATTTTGCTGAAGTCAGCAGAGACCTGCGAAAAAACGAAAATTATTTTTTTAGAAATTTGGATACCCGTTGCCTTTATCGTATAGATCTTGAATGAATGTTCAAATACATATTCCCTGAAGACTGAGGTCTAAGTCGCTTCTGAATTTTATTAGCCAATCATCTTTAGAGGATATGTAAACATTAAAAGCACAAGAAAACTTCGTATAACACTGCGCTCACTAAATACCTGCTGTTTTTACGCATTAATGTTATTATCTATTACAAAGACCTTTCGTTCTTTTGAAGAGCTGTTAAGATTTCTTGTTAGGTTTTCAAGATTTAAGTCTCAGTTGGTCACCTTTCTAAGTTTTCAACATGTCCCAGGCCCAATTTTTCGTTTCTATTACAAAGAACAACTTGATTCTGAATTTAGTCATAAAATAAGAACAATCAAGGCAACCTTAGAGATGGCGGGCGAAAAGACACAACGTTAAAGAACTTTTTTGTTGATGAAAGCAAAATTGTCAGAATAACTGACTTTGCTCTATTAAAATAATCAATCACTGGCCTAAAATAAAAATAGGACCTTTTAATGTTAAATTTTCTCAGTATGGTACATTGGCCTTAGAAGAACTAATTTGTTAAAAAACCTGACTTGTTTGTTCTTATTTGGTCCAGATTTAGAAGTATTGTTACAAAACCTTTATCGGCCAAATTTAAATACCTCAAAATCTGAAACCTAGAAAGTATAGCTAATACAAAATCATTCTTTATGTCTATCCTTAAGTATATAGATAATTAGAAATAAAATTTGTGAAATGACGAATTTGTGAGAGCTTTCCTCATTTAAAAGGCAATGCACTACAGGTTACATTCAAGTGCCTCACTTAATGTGCATTCCATGGGCCTGGTTAGTATATCAAATAAGCTCATCATATTTACATCATACCTACTTATATACATGAGTTCCAATGTTTATATTTTTAAGAGATTCTTGTGCATGCCTGAAAAAAAATCAGAAAATCGACAGGCAAAAAAATGCAGTCCTTGGTGAAGAAAGTCAAATTATGGTTAAAAACTTTTGTACTGTATATGTGTTCTAAATCTAAACTACATGCAAGTTATATATATAGTTTAATTTCATTTTCAAAAGATGCCTGAAATAAAGTTTGGAATGGACCAGTCCACGGCTTACTGCCTGCATTATTTTGCCTGCCGATTTGCGTAAGAGGTTTTGGGATTATAAACAACACACGTCACGATGAAAGTCAGCTGGATGGTTTTTAGCCAACAAAATCTTTATAAAAAATGTGACAGTTAATTTAGCTAATTTGCCCACATGAAATTTAAAGAGAACACAGCCAGCTTGTCATCAAAATATTTATAAAAATAGACTGAAACATTGACTAACAACATTGAGTTTTGTACGCAAGCAGGGTAATGACTTTAACAACATCGATATATATGGCTACTAGCTATTAATTAAGACCGCCATATTTGTTGTATTCCTGTTTACATGAAACTCCCGCGCGGGGCAGAAATAAATTTTTGCAGGGCAAGAACTGCTTCATAAATTATATTTTGGGTATAATTATCATAAATTATAAGCGATCATGTGACCAGCCTGTTCCAGGGCCTTTTCGCCGCTATCAACTTCATCAACAAGGCAAAATGCCCTGGGAACGAGGTTGCAATCAAGGATGTAAAATCTCTTACAATTCTCTTTTTAAGCCTTTCTTTTCCGGAAAGTCGCGCATTTTCAAAAAAAAAAAAGATAATTCACAACATAATTCGCTAGGCACTTGGGCAGAGCGGTCCTGAAACCTCTTGGTCTTACAGGAAATTCAGTTTACTTTCATAAAAACCGATCTAGAGTGTTCAAAAGTCACGAATCCTTGAGATATAGCCTTTCCAAAATGGAAAATTTCCATTTTCTCAAAAGACAATGAGAATGCTTCATTTCAATCTTAGCCAATACAATGACCAAACTGAACACATATTGTAAATAATCTGATTTTCACAGGCCTCATGAATAGACTATATTCTTCATGCGGCCAGGACGTATGACCGAAATTGCTTTTTTTTTACTCCCTTGCTGGTCTGCTTGGTAGTAGCTATTATTAATATAATCTGAAGTAAAGTTTCACGTCTTTTATCAGGCAAGAACTATTTTTAGTTTTGTTAGCTAGTTAGCAGCATAATCTTTTGGTGTTGACCTGCCCCTTCTTAGTAAGAGCTATGTAGCTAACTAACTAGCTACACAGAAAGCTGTTTGATTAAAGCCCCTTTTTTCTTAAGTGGCTGGCGATAAAAAACTTTTTCACGCTTTGCGGAATTCGTTGTTATTCATTGTTTGAATAAGTCTTTAAGTGTGGAAAAATTTATTCATCAAAAACAAAAATTGAGTTTTCTAAATATACAAAGGGTATTAAAGAAAACGTTCTGCGTGTCTACTTTTTTATCCGATAAAACATATTCGTCACAGTACAATATTTTCTGTGGAGCGGCTTAGACCCCTACCCCCTTTGTAGAAAAAGTTGTTGAAACATGATAAAACTTTTTTGTCGCTGGCCCCTAAAGTTTCTTAAGGACTTCTTGAACTCAAAGTATTCACAAAATATTTTGCAACAATTTGTTAGAAAAATACTAGCTTTAGCACCTACTTTCATCTCTAAAATTGTTAACAGAACTTTTTTGTGAAGCTATCTTCCCCGTTCCCATAAATATAATACAGCGTGACGAATTCTCGAGTACATGAAATTTTGAAACGTCTGAATTTTTGACACATAATTTTAACTAATACTGACCAACTTTTTTATAGTCATTTCTTCGAAATTTTGCATGAAAATCTGGTCGATCGATACAACTTTATCCGTGCCGTTTCCAGTGGAGACCAAGTCGGCTCACAGTGTTCAATCACAAGTCACTTTTAGTAATATCACGTGATCTTTTCTCAGATACAGAGCGCCTCCAACGGAAATTGCGGTGTTGCTAGCTATATGAAGTTTTATGCGTGCAGTTTCCAGTTATGACTAAGTAGGAATGTAGTTTTAGCCACGTGATCGATAGGTCACTCTTACTAATATCACGTGAACTTTCCTCAGATACATAGCGCCTCAAACGGAACTTGTTGATGCTAGTCATATCGCTCTGGTCGCAATCGACGGAGGGTCGTTTTCAAAAAAGTAAGAAAGGGTATGTTTATCTAGTATATCACTTTTTTTTTACATGTAATGTACCCATTCCCATTCTCACTCACAAAGCTAGCTAGCATAAAACTACCGATTGAGCTGGAATAATAATAGAACTTAGATAGCATATAGCTAGCGTCTTTCAAACTTAGCAAGCATAAAAAAAAGCAAACAGTGCCACATAGTTAGCATAAAACTGGCTACAAAGCCAGCATAAAATTACCTACTTAGCTAGGATAAAACTACAATTTTAGCTAGAAAATAAAATCAGCTACATAGCTAGCATAGAAAAATTCTTTTGAACAGATTTTCTAGCTAGCTAGCTACATATACTACACAGTGAGCGAGATAGTTCTACTCTGATTAGGAATGTCCCATCACATAGCTTGTTCTAGCTACAATTGTCCACAAAATATGTTGTATCTGGCGATTTTAGCCAAAAACCGAGGACCAAAAAGTACTTCTAGTACTTTTTGATCCAAAAAGTACGTCTATTACTTCCCTTCCCACTCATGATCAATGTTTATATAGCGGTTGACATAGTCACGTGTTATCGTTTACACCGCTCAACCCCAATGAATGACACTGAAGGGGAAGTGAAGAGCCATATGTTTTGTGGAAGACTGTAGCTGTATTGTAGGCATGTCACAAAAGATATTAAACATTCCTATTTTGTAGGTCAGGAAATCGACTTTTTTAACCCTGTTGGTAAGCATACATCCGTTCGAGTTCAGTGACACAAACGAAAATACAGCGCAGTTTGGGCACGAGCAAAGCGCTTTTAGAGACAAATTTTAACCTGTTTTTGTTTGTTTCATGGTATGAGTGAAATATAGCTAGCTAGCTGGCTAGAAACCACCATGTGCAATGTAATGTATGTTTGGCTATGACTGGGACAAGGACAACCAAACAAGAATTATAGCTAGCTAGCTTATTGCAGCGAAAGTGGAAGAAATGGATAATCGAATGTCAAGCTGAAAAAATCAGTATCAAAGACCATTGTCGAATTTAGAAGAAAGATCATTAAAAATGTCACAACTGCATATGTCGCTTATACTGTCCTAATCACGTGATTATTTAAAAGCGAATATTTAACTCCACCGACTACATAACTTTATGGTGTAGCATCTCTTAAAATAATTTTTACAAATTGTAAGTGAATGTGAATTCATCGGGTGAAAAATGAATTGGTAAAAACATTTAAACAGCCATATAACTACTATAATTGTTGTTTCAATGCAGACAAAGACGTGAAATAAAAGACATATTGTCAAATATTGTATAAGGGACCGATCTATATATTGGCATATATATATTAAGAAATGCTAATGCTAAATTTGTCTCACAGATTGATCGCCAATCTCGTTGGGTTTGAAAATTGAGTTTTAGAAGGTTTTTAAATTTTTAATTTGACTTTAAGTTCACTTTTTTGTGAACTTTTCTAGCTAACTGCCTTCTTTTTTATGAGAAAAAGTTTTTTGAGGTTAATAGTGATTTTTACAGGAAGAAATTTTCACAAAAAAAGTTCACAACAAATTTTTGAGAGTGTGTTTACAAATTCTTAAATTCTTAAATTTTTGTCAGTCATGTGTTTACAAATTAATAACTTTTTGTGAATAGGTATAAAGATAACATTTTCTTACATTCATGTGATTATGCTATGATTTCTTCTTAACTTTATCTTATCTCTATAAGAAAAGTCTGACCTACCATCTCCTTTTTAACACTCAATTCCTAACCAATTTTTTGTTGGAAACTATTTTTGTATATATTACAAATCTAGCTAGGGATATATAGGAATATATATAATAGCATGTTAACCGTATTTTGATGTTAAATTTTTTTTTAGTTTTAAATGTTTTCTTAGTTTTAGATAGTAAATATTGGATAAACAATGCAAGAGCAATTTTAGCAAGGTCCAGGTCCACTTTTCAATTTTCTGCCAATTGTCAATCCAAAAACTTTTGTAACGTTAGTTTTAACGAAAACAGTTAAAAATCACGAAACTTGTTTGAAATGTGACTTCTATTTATTTATTTATTTATTTTAACCCCAATATAATATATATACATTCCGTTAAATGAAACGATAGAAATATGTACCAACTGGTCTTTGATCAATGTGATAGGTGTCAAGGTCTAACTAGAAGTGAGTTTAAATCTCTTTTAGAGCTAGCTACCAAGGAGTCATATTTCATTTTTAATGACAAAATTTACCAACAAATTGATGGAGTGGCTATGGGTTCACCCTTAGGCCCCACATTTGCTAATACTTTTTTGTGCTATCATGAGCAAAACTGGCTGAACAATTGTCCAACAGAATTCAAGCCCGTCTACTTTAAAAGGTACGTTGACGATATTTTTGTGTTGTTTTCATCCACGGACCACTTGCCAAAATTTCAAAATTACTTGAATAAATGCCATCCCAACATCTCTTTTACATCAGAGACGGAAAAGAGCAATAAATTATCTTTCCTTGACATATCCATTACTCGCGATGTGGACCGAAAGTTTATTACATCCATATATAGAAAGCCTACTTTTAGTGGAGTGTACACGCACTTCGATAGTTTTATTCCTGAAAGCTATAAATTCGGCTTAATTATACTTTGCTTCATCGTTGTTTTAAAATGTGTTCAAGTTGGTCAATTTTCCATCATGAGGTTATTATAATCAAAGATATCTTTATTCGAAATGGTTATCCAGAACTATTTATTGACAAGGTCATAAAACACTTTTTTTCAATATCTCGCAAAACCAAAGAAGTCACCCACACAGCTGAGAAAAAAAACATTTTGATTGTTCTCCCTTTTTTAGGTAAAACATCTTTACAAACGAGAACGAAGTTAGAAAAACTTTTTAAATCTACTTTGCATTGTTGCAAACTTTCTGTTGTTTTCAGAACTCACACTCGCTTATCTAACTTCTTCAGATTTAAAGACCTGTTGCCTAAAGAATTAAAGTCAGGCGTCATTTACAAATATAAGTGCAGTGGCTGCAACGCCACTTATATAGGTGAGACGTCGCGTCATCTTAAGGTTCGGGCAAGCGAGCACCTCGGAGTGTCTCCCTTAACAGGTAAGAAATCAACCTCATCTAATTGTACGGTAATTAAAGATCATCTTAAAGCCTGTCACACCACATCATCACTTGACGCTTTTAGTATACTCTCTAGGGGTAACAACCGGTATTTGCTAGAGATTAAAGAGAGTTTGTTCATAATGCGGGATAGTCCCCAGTTGAATAACAACATTAGATCTGCTCCATTGTATTTATACAATTAGTATATATTTAGGAGAACATTGTACGTTTTTGATTGCTTGAAAATGGGTGTGTGAACACCCGAAACGTCGCAAATAATGTAGTTTTTTTGTTGTTGTTCTTGTTGCCAATATATATTGTTTTATTTTATTTTTCACAACGGCTGAAGCTTTGTATTTTGTATTTTACAGATCAAAATTATTCCAATGGAACTTTGCGGCGTAGCAATTTTTAAAGTAAAGTTGGTCTTCAAACTGCAATGTTTGATGTTCTTTAATCTTCTTTTTATATTATATTCAAATCTAAACAGTTAAGCAATGTTAGAAAACAATCTAATTTTTTGCATCATAGGCACTTACCTACCCACCCAATTACCGTACAAATGACGTTAAAAAATCAAAAAAAAATATTTGGGTGACCCCTAAGGAAAAATACATTGAAACTCAAAAATAAATTTCCTCACTAATCTCTTATAATAATACGAAGAGTATGTCCGTCCGTCTGTGACAGGCAAAGTGGGTGTGTTCATTTCTCTTTGAAGTTGCCGAAATTTTCTTTAAAGTCGCCGAAAAAAGTATGTCCATTTTGCTAGCGGCTTACTTTGTTTACGTCACGTGAAAAAACGACTCAATTTGATTTGCTGAAATAAATTTAACGGCTAACTTTCGAAAAATAGTTACCCCCAGCGACACAAAAAAACAAAGCAAAAGAAGGATCCTTTCATCTTGAAAAAAGTGCAGAAAGTAAAGTGGTTCAAAAAAGCATATTTGAAAAAGAAAAAAGTCTAAGTGAAGAATTAGAAGTAGAAAAGTGAAGTCGAAAGTGAAGAGTGGAGCTATTAGTAGTAAAGTAAAGGTAGAAGTAGAAAATAAAGACTAGAGTTTGAAGTGGATTTTAATTCGCAAATAGTAAAAACTTTGATATTTTTAGACGTTCGGTTTTATGTTGCTAGACCTACGTGTTACTTTCTACGTAGCACACTTTAAGTTGTCAAGCAGACTCGCATTTTCCAGAAAAATATCCACTTAAAAGCCTAAATTCTTAAAGTTTTTACCGCGCTTTTTATAAAAAAGATAGCATATTTGTTTACATTTTTTTGCATAATTATTTATTTATTTATTTATTCTTTATTTAAAGTTGATAAAATGTACAAAAACCGGCTTCATCATGAATGAAGAGTGGTTAGCTCGTAAAAGCTAATTAAAATCGACATATACTAAAAAAATTAAAATAATAATAACAATAATATTCATAATACTAATAATAATAAATAGGAACAATAATATCAAATTATGTTAATAAATCCAAGTCCTTGAAAATAAGGCGCACAAAGACGACAATCACAAACAAAGTGGGACATGGAATTTAACTCCCTGCAAAAACCCTCTAACGTGGCGCTCCGTTTCGCAGAAAGAGGAAGTGAACGCCAAAGTTTAGAACCAATATAGGATACCGTTTGCAAACCATGTCTGGTAGAACGAATCCGCTTTCTTGAGATGGCACTATAAGATCTCAGGGGCGGATCCAACATTTTTAACATGTCAGTCACATTTTTTGCGAAGCAAAAAATAAGCGCAGCAATTTGCTGCGCCCAGAACAGCTGGGGGTCAAGGGGGGCGCTGTAAGCCCCCATGGCGGGTCCGGAAACTTTCGCTATTTTAAGCCTCTACGCACTATAAACGGCCTAAATAATGTCCAAATTATTAGCTTTGTTAGAGACGTTTTTTACTCTAAAGTTTCGAATGGACAAGAAAATAACAAACCATCTTTTAAAGGGTTGCAAAAAAGTGTATGAAAATTAAAAACAACAGTTTAAATTCAAATATTTTAAGACTGTTTCGCCCAATATCAGGGCTCGTCAGCATGTCTAGGTAATGCCTAATAACGTAATATTAGCTATTCCAGACATGGACAGTCTGCTATATGCTAAAGTAGGCTGAACTAAGGGAAGCAGGGAATTAAATAAAATAAATTGATATAACATAAAGAAAGAAAAAAGACATTTATGCGCAGTAAGCTTATTCAAAAAAAAGGTGTTTTGCTTTTACTTTTTTTGAATTGTTTTAACCAAATTTACAAAAGTGGTTGGCTTTAAAATTATCGTAATATCCTTCATCAACACCTTTGTATTTTTAGCATTTAATGATGTAAATACAGGTTCAACTTTGCACATTGCACCACAGTTAGGAAAATAGGAAATTTGGTTTTTGATGTATCTGTACAGTCTGGATACACAGCATAATTTTTCTTACCACTGGGAAATTAAAGTATTTGGCGAAAGGTGACAGAATTTTTCTGTGTTCAGAGTACTTACCATGCTACTGCAACTAGTCTACCAAAACAAACTAAACCAAGCCTGATAGTACAAGCAAAAACAGCTTCATTCCCCACAAATTCTATTGTGTTACACCAGTTTAATTGTACAAAGAGGCATCATCATATGTAAGATGGAATAAATAAATGACTTACCTTGATGTTTTTCTTAGCAAGAAAGTAAAACAGAATTCTTAATATATATACCTCAGGGTAAAGGAAAAACCCTAATGATGGAATGTTGTAGTACGTCAACCAGTGTATTGTCACCAACATGTAGCTAAGACATGTAGCTGTACAAACAAATTTCCAGTGACTTTAAGAGCTAAAAATAATTATCCCAGGAAATAAGTAAATTGTCGAAACTAACTTCTGTATTATACAACATGTCGGATGTAGCACTACAGAATAAAACATATATGCACCCTTTTGGTTGGTCACTGCCTATTCTGCAAAATGTGTTTGCTCAAATATTATTCAACTAGTTATTTAAACCCGTGGAATAATCCACTAATTTTCTTTTTAAAATTTATTGTACTTTTTATCATAAAAATGTTTGTTAGCAATTTCATTAAGAAGGCTGAAAAAAAGTTTTAAACGAAAACCTCTGGAGGAATCCACTCAAGAACATTTAAAATATATTTATGATTTATATCACAAAGTGATTTGTTGTCAATTTCAATAAAAAAGTACGAACAATGAATTAAAACTTTTGAACAAAATAACAATAATAACAACGTTAATTGCCTGTGACTTATCTGCATCCATTCAAGCGGGAAGAAATAAAACCAATATGTTTTTCATATAACAGTAGACAATAGACACGTGCTTAAGGAAATAATTAAAAGTAATTACCCGTGACTTTTGGTAATAAAGTTTACATCATTACACAAAGGTTCTTATGAGAACAATAAAATAAATTAACCGTGACTTTTTTAAGACAAAAAATTTAAATCAATTTGAAAAAGCACACAAAAGACAGAATAAAAATAAAAGTTTAGCAAAAGTGACATGTTATCGCGGCTGTTTCTTTAGAAAAAACAACACATCCACTTTGCCTGTTACAAACACACGGAACTGGCGTATTATTATATAGATTGATAACATAATAAATAAAAGACAAACAAAATTTTTATCACTTAAACCGTAGTCGTAATCATGATTAAGCCTTTGTACCAACATAATTTAAGTTGAACATTCCGGTACTTTACAATTTCTTTGGACTGGTTAAAAGATTTGGGCTTAAACTAGTTTTATCAATTCCTATCTGACTTATATCAACCACGAAAATTGCTTTTAATGGTTTTTGCACTTGTATCTGTGTTAAAACAGATATGCTGTAAAAAATGCCTTATCGGCGTGCCCGAAAATGCCTAAATTAAAAAACTTAAAAACTACAATGATAGGTCAATGTATATTGGGCTCTCTTTCATCAATCTGGTCTAAAACTATACCATATCAAGTTTTAAGCCATTGTTTTCATTTTTGCACAAATTATTACCATTAGCGAAAAGTATGCTTTTTTATACTACCCACATAAAATTGCCACTTTGACTAATCGGTTAGGAATTATTAAAATTTTTTTTAAATTCACAGACTTGTACTAATATCAAAATTCCTAAGATGATATATCCTAGTAGTAAGCTATTAACATCTGCAGGAAGTTATTATCAGTCTACGTGTGCTCTGGGCCTATTTCGTGAAAATTAAAAATTAAGTATAAAAAGGATTTTTCATATGAAAGTTAGGTGGTGCTTTTATTAGCTATTACAAGTGTTTAAGATAACAAGAATAATAAAGCATTATCTTCTTAAAATAAAGCAATTGCAGAACTCTCTAAGTTTTTGGTCAACAACAACAACTTTAAAAAATAACCCACTCTGCATTGAAATTTCTAGCTACATATGTTCCAATATCTATAAGCAACTGTAATTATATTTTTGACATAAAGACTTGATTTAATGTAATAACTTTACGTATATTTCTTGCACATTTAAAAAATTATTGCATCTCATTGCAGCACATGTTTAATTAACTCGACCATTTTACGCCAAAAAAATATAACTCGTTCATATTTTGGTCAGCAAAGCCTCCTCTTTTCAAATATGATAACCTCGGTTTCAGATTCCTTCTCGTATGACCACAGGGAGCTCCAGAAGTAGGGGTACTAAAAATAGCCTAGTTTCGAAAACCGCTGAAGTTTTGTCGAGTCACTGGGGAAAAAAACACATAAATTGGTAAGTTAACATGACAATCTTACAAAATTGTACGTGACATAAGTCCCAACTTCAATATAAAGCAGTAAAAATTGACAATCTTTGCCATATTTTGTGCCAATTTTGGCAACTTGTCATTCATTTTGTACAATTTATTGCTATTCGTTACTTTTTGCACTTATGCCTTGAACAAAACCCATTCTGCATTATCTAAGCTACACTTTTTACTACATTTTTACAACTGGTGTGCAATATTCAGCCAGCGGCAGAAACATTTCAATGCACTACCTTTAAAAATCCCTGAACTTTGCCGCCATTGTGTGGTCCGTCATTTTTAAGACCTAGCTAATGACAATCTCGTCCCCGGGCCGGTTTACTTTTTTGACAATCTTGGGCGAAGCCCTGGGGAAGAGGTTGATCACGTAAACAATCAAACTGCAACTTTGCAGAAGCCATCATAAAATGAAGTCTTTTGCCTCCTCCTCTCTTCTCCTAGCTAGCTTTCTCCTTTCTCTTTCAATATGGTTAGCAATAATATTATAAGTTTTAATTTCTAATGCTTAGCTAGCCAGATATGTTTTGCAATTTGTATGCTTCCTTTTGTGTTTGTTTGCTTCCTAATGTGTTTTGGTAGCTAGCTACACATAAAAAGTGATTGTGTCCTGTGTGTGATATCCTGTACAAATTTATAGAACTTTTTGAATGTTTACGAGCTACCCCATTACGAGCTACCCCATTACCCCAATGTTTACGGCAACCCCATTTCCCCTACGTTAGTTTTCGCTTTACGGAACAATCTTTGTGTAGACTTATACGAACACGAGATCCATTTTTTTAACAACCAATTCTAGATTATGGCGGATTTTTACTGTGGAAACATTTTCTAATTCGTTGAATTTTTTTCATTTTCCCTAAAAGAAATAAAAAAGGTGAGAAAGTAAAATTTGTCTCTATTTTTATATTTTTAACGGATGATGAGAAAGTAAAATTCGTCTCCATTTTTATATTTTTAACGGATGATGCATTACTCCCTCCCCCCACACCCAATTTGCCGTTAACGTAGACGAAAACTGTTTGTCGAGTTTGTCGACGGCCCCTACAGGTAGAAGTACCACATAATACCATGGTACCGCAGAATACCAGGTTTGCTTTGTACAGTGTAGAAGTTGCAAAAATACCAAAGAGAAGTTTTTTTTGTGCATTTCAAACCAAGTAGGACATGAGCAAAACAAATAGTCTCTACAAAGTGTCTAAATCAGGTTTTTTCTGTCTAACTTCTGCAAAACTTCAAATGCATATACAACTTCGCTATACTCTGGAACGCTAAATTTAACAGAACCTTTCAGTGGAATGACATTAAGAGGTCCAGATATTACGTCGCATAGCTGGAAATAAGACTCGTCTGGAGGAAGATGAGCATGTGTATCTTCCAACACACTTCCAGATCCAACTTTAGGCTTCAGGCACCTCATCAACAGAGTATCAACTGGCCCATTCTCATCCACAAGAAATCGTTGCATAAGCTTTGCGATGTACAAGACTTCTTTGCGCTTGCCTTGATAACTCACCCCATACCATTTCCCTACAACATCGTTTTCTTTATTGGGAGGGCTAAGGGATTTCCAAGTTTTCTGCACACTTTCTATAACTCTCACTACTATCAGACTCTGACTGATCTGTCTCATCCTCTTCTTTGGATTCGATATCATCTGTGTCATCTTCACTCTCAGCAACAAATTTAGTGTCTAGTCTTACATGTCTTTTTTTCACAGGTGCAGCCATAATCATCACAGGTGGTCGACCATCAGTTTGTTAACAACTAGCCTTGCTGCAAATTGATTTCAGAATGACATGGTATGATGAACATTTTTTTAAACTTGCTGCCATGCATTTTTTCTGACGACAAACACATACTTCTTTGCAAGGGTAAAACGCTTCGATTTCTTGTTTCTTTTTTCCTGATCGCTCCTCTTTTGCTATTTGCTTTTGCGATGTACAAGACTTCTTTGCGCTTGCCTTGATAACTCACCCCATACCATTTCCCTACAACATCGCTTTCTTTATTGGGAGGGCTAAGGGATTTCCAAGTTTTCTGCACACTTTCTATAACTCTCACTACTATCAGACTCTGACTGATCTGTCTCATCCTCTTCTTTGGATTCGATATCATCTGTGTCATCTTCACTCTCAGCAACAAATTTAGTGTCTAGTCTTACATGTCTTTTTGTCACAGGTGCAGCCATAATCATCACAGGTGGTCGACCATCAGTTTGTTAACAACTAGCCTTGCTGCAAATTGATTTCAGAATGACATGGTATGATGATCATTTTTTTAAACTTGCTGCCATGCATTTTTTCTGACGACAAACACATACTTCTTTGCAAAGGTCAAACGCTTCGATTTCTTGTTTCTTTTTTCCTGATCGCTCCTCTTTTGCTATTTGCTTTTGCGATATACAAGACTTATTTGCGCTTGCCTTGATAACTCACCCCATACCATTTCCCTACAACATCGCTTTCTTTATTGGGAGGGCTAAGGGATTTCCAAGTTTTCTGCACACTTTCTATAACTCTCACTACTATCAGACTCTGACTGATCTGTCTCATCCTCTTCTTTGGATTCGATATCATCTGTGTCATCTTCACTCTCAGCAACAAATTTAGGGTCTAGTCTTACATGTCTTTTTGTCACAGGTGCAGCCATAATCATCACAGGTGGTCGACCATCAGTTTGTTTACAACTAGCCTTGCTGCAAATTGATTTCAGAATGACATGGTATGATGAACATTTTTTTAAACTTGCTGCCATGCATTTTTTCGGACGACAAACACATGCTTCTTTGCAAGGGTAAAACGCTTCGATTTCTTGTTTCTTTTTTCCCGATCGCTCCTCTTTTGCTATTTGCTTTTGCGATATACAAGACTTATTTGCGCTTGCCTTGATAACTCACCCCATACCATTTCCCTACAACATCGCTTTCTTTATTGGGAGGGCTAAGGGATTTCCAAGTTTTCTGCACACTTTCTATAACTCTCACTACTATCAGACTCTGACTGATCTGTCTCATCCTCTTCTTTGGATTCGATATCATCTGTGTCATCTTCACTCTCAGCAACAAATTTAGGGTCTAGTCTTACATGTCTTTTTGTCACAGGTGCAGCCATAATCATCACAGGTGGTCGACCATCAGTTTGTTTACAACTAGCCTTGCTGCAAATTGATTTCAGAATGACATGGTATGATGAACATTTTTTTAAACTTGCTGCCATGCATTTTTTCTGACGACAAACACATACTTCTTTGCAAGGGTAAAACGCTTCGATTTCTTGTTTCTTTTTTCCCGATCGCTCCTCTTTTGCTATTTGCTTTTGCTCTTTGTCGTCTTTGATAGATTGCAGCAGTTTGAGTACATCTTTTCCTTCCAAAGATCCATGAATCTGGGTTACCCTTGTGTTAGTTGTTGCTGCTTTTTGCTTTGCAGTATCAATTTTTAGAAAACCAGGAATTTCATCAAATAAACTTCTTAAGGATACTTACTAAATAAAAAAAAATCACTTGAGGATGTAAACCTTTCCTAATTTTATGTTATATAATAAGAGGATAAAACTTATTTTACCAAAAAAAACAACAACACTAAATGTCAATTACTTGCAATATTCAACCTCAAGAAGACTATAATTTTGGTACAATATGATAGCAAAACTATCATATAATCACTCTAACTAAACACAGGAATGATTCAATAAACCTACTTTCTAGAAAATCGTTTAGAATAACTGGTATTTTGCGGTACCTGCCACTGGTATTTTGTAGTGCATTTGGGTATCTAAATTTAACTTAACTCAAAAATATTTTTGCAGTAAGGAAATTATTCAATACTGAAACCCTATACCAAATTTCAAACTTGCTTAGACTTTATGTAGCTAGCTAGCTCTAGAAGCTTCATCAATACATTAGGGTAGATATATATATAATTAGTAATCACTACTAGCGCTAAAACTAACATCATAATTTAATTTAACCTTTCTCAAACCTTTGTTTGAAATTAGATTTTCTGAAGAAATATCACGGCCATTATTCCTAGCCACGAAAAAATTGCAGACCAGATAGCGCGTTATAAATTTACTCGCCAAACATATGCCTTAACTTTGGCGAGTCAAAAAAACCTGGAGCCGTAGAATGCACCTTAACGTCGCCGAGACGGCATCGGTTACAAAAAAATTCAATGATTATTGAAAAATACATGCTGTGTCACATTTTGAATGCCGTAAATATGGGTCAAAGTCGTCAGTTTTTTGTAAACCAATCAGAATACGTTATTTCGGCCGGTAAGCCAATCAAATTGCATGAAAATTCTTCGGAAGGTCCGTAAAATAAAGGTCAACGGTCGCAGGGACTGCGGGATCACAGTACCCTATTTTTTTACGATTCTGAGTAAAAGTTATGTCAGTCGCGTGACGGCGTTGACGTACACTGGATCCGCCCCTGGATCTTAAATTATATGGTGCAGATCTAAAATTAAAAACATTACACATATAAGTCGGCTTTAAACCATGGTTGGTTTTATAAATTTCTTTTAATAACAACCTATAACACACTTCATGAAAAGATTTATGAGGAAAATTTTGATCATCTGTAGATGCCAACTTAAAAGCCTTCTCTCGGACAGCATCTATTTTGTTCAAGGTTTTCCTACTAGAAAATCCCCAAACTAATGGGCAATAATTGAATTCTGATGATATAAAAGCGTTTATAATAAGTTTACGCTGATCATGAGGCATATGATAAACTATTCGTCGTAAAGCATTGGTCTTGGCGGAAGCTCTCTTACACAATTTTTTCACATGATCACTGTAAGAGAGTTTTCATCAATATCAATGCCCAATAACTTTACTTTAGAAGAGTTAGCAAGAATTTCACCGTTAATGTTGAGAGAAAAAGTTTCCTTTGGATTTCCAAAAATGATTAACTTGCATTTGTTAGCATTGAGCTGTAAACCATTTTTGGAGAACCAAAGATAAGCTGACATAAGGGCTTGATTTAACTTATCTCTAAGTTCAGAAATATCTGCACTAGATGCATATAACGAATTATCATCGGCATAATTACAAACATTGACTTCCGATAAATCAAATTCAAACATAAGATCGTTAATATATATATTAAAAAGTAAAGGGCCTAAAATGGAACCTTGTGGAACACCAAACAGAATTTCACACCATTCACTAAAGGTACCATTTATGGAAACTCTCTGAGAACGATTTCTCAAATAACTATACACAAAAGAGAGAGCATCATGGGAAAAACCCCACGCATGTAACTTAGCAATCAAAAATTTATGGTTAATACAATCAAAAGCTTTACTTAAGTCCATTAAAACAGCTGCCACAATGTTGTTATCATCTAATTTTATCATATTTAACAACGTGTGTTGACTACTATATCCTTTTCTGAAACCCGAGAGTAATGGAGATAACTTATCCAATATAAAGCTTTCAATATCCTTATACATGATTCGCTCAAATATCTTTGCACAGTTACATAATTTACTTATAGGGCGAAAATTATCTTTGGACGACTTAGATCCACTTTTGTACAAGGGAAAAACCTCAGCTTTTTTCAAAACATCTGGAAAGATGTTCGAATCACATGATTTGTTATAATAATTGCTCATCTTTTCTGCGTACACATCGACATAATCTTTTAATAATTTGGTAGGAAAATCATTTTCAGGAACAGACGTTTTATCCTTTAACTGTTTTACGTATTTAACAATTTCCTCTGATGTTACGTGTTTAAATTTCATTTTATTGGTACATTCGAATTTTTCAATGATCTTTTGTATACTGGGATGATTTTTGTACATGGTGATTATATCGTCAATTTCGGTAGAAGAAGACAAGGAAACGTTCGAGCATGGAATATCGTGTATGGTGAGAGATTTTGTGATGGTTACAAAGTGTTTGTTCATAATATTAGCAATTGATGACTGATCTCTTATTATTTCTTCATTTTCTAAAAGTGTAGTGAAAGTGTCCTTGGTTGACTTTTCAGTGAAAGTAGATTTAATAGTTTTCCAGAAAAGTCTACTATCAGTCACTGTTTTCACATTCAATGAGGAGTAAAAAGCTTTTTTGGCATTTCGAATAATAAGTTTCACGCATTTATTTCTTTGGGACCGAAAGTTATTCCAATTTTCAACAGATGGATTTTTGTTGTATATATTTCGGCGTCTTATTCTCATCATAATTTCCTTCCTCAATGATTTCGTTAAAAATGGTGAATGGTTCTTTCTAACCACCTTCTTTTTTACAGGAACATGTTTGTTTACCAAATCACGAAACTTTGAATAAAAAAGTTCATAGTTTTGTTCTTCATTGAGGTGAACAATTTTTGCTAGATCAGATTTGAACAAATTGGGATCGAAATGTTTGTAACATCGATATTTGATGGTACGTGGTACATCTTTAGGGATTTTAGTATCGAAAACAGTTGCAGTCAGTCTATGCCAATCCGATAAACCTGTTTAAAAAGTACATGAATCTTAAATCGATTTTTATTTGTCACCCATATATGATCAATACATGTTGGTTTACGTAATGATTTAAAACAAGTTGGCGACTTTATCAGGTTACTCAATGACTGGTCTGTTTTAAGGTATGACATATAAGGAGAAGATTCTGTCATATTAAAATCTCCTATTACAATAATATTTTCGTATTTTAATTCAGATAGAAGTTGGCACATTGAATTCGTAAAATACTCGTCCAGTTGATTTGGTGGATGGTATACACCGACTAGTACCCATTTTTCATTATTAAATCGAAGTTCAACAAAAATCACCTCAATATCATTTGGACAGTTCTGTAAGAACAACCTCTTACACACTATATTTTCTGCGATATATAGTAAAATTCCACCACCATGCTGGTTTCGATCAGCACAAAAGGGATTGTGATATCCTTCCATCTTGAAACTAGCATTTGTAAAACTACTGTCTAATTTAGTTTCTGAAATCAGGAGTATGTCCATGTTTCCATCGATGTAATGTTGCAATGGTAGGATCTTATTTCGAAGGGAATTAATGTTCAAATGACCAAGTAAAACTTTGTTCTTGTGTCTAGACCGAAGAGATCTCAATGTAATACCACTGTCGACGTAAGTATCCTTTGTAGAGAGTGCGTCTTTGTGCGAGTAGCAATACTATTATCATGAGATATAAGTGGAATATTTCTATCACTACACATAGCCGCAAGTATTTTGTTCACTTCTTTTGATTTATCGAAGACACAGCGACTTTCGTATTCAGGTTAGCAAATGTAACAGCAAGGTCAATAATACTTTTAGATATTTGTGACGGGGTCTTGTTCGAAGATAAGTCATTTGTGCCAGTGTGAATAATTAGCTCATTTGGTTTTTGCCTTAGTGACGGTTTAATATATTGTTCCATACATGCAGTTGTTGCGCCAGAAAATGATTTCACTACAACTTTCTTATTTACATTCATTCTGCTCGTTCAATTTCTTCCAGTTATATGTTTCAACATACTATCACCAACTATGTAAGTTACAGAGTTTTTCAAGGATGAACGTTGCGATACATTATCACGATAATCAGCTAAATCTTCAAGTCTCTGTCGAAGGTCATTTTTTATTACAGCTCTTTTAGTTGATTAGTATATAACATCATGTTGTTGACGGAACGATTTTAATTGTTCATTCAAATTATTTTTTGTACAATTGCTTTCATTATCGTTTGATCGTTGTTTTTTGTACTGTTCATACTTTTCTTTGTGTGCGTAACGTACATCTTTTAATTGATCGATTATCTTTTCTTTGTTAATATTAGCTGCAATAAACAACGAAGTGTTGCAAAAATCACTAATGATCGGTTCTGATTCTAATTCGTCACTAGAGATATGATCTTCGTTAACGGTTTTAATTTGTTTCTCCCCGTGAAGAGAATTTTGTTCCTTTACGCAACAATGATTTTGCCGTCGATTTATATAACAAACTAAAACATCTAAAATATTAGTCAACTCCTTGAGTTGATTTTCCAGGAACTTTTTATCGTCTCGTAGTTCACTGTTAAGTTTTTCTAAGTCACATATACGTTGGTTAAAAGCCGCATTGTTGTTAAAAATACTCGAGTTGACTTCGAGGAGAATATCTGATCTCATTATCTCAAATTTTTCATCAATTTTATTTCAACTGTATATTTACATTATCCATAATAACCATCTCATCTGCAAGTTTACCAAATGGAAATAGTTGAGTTTTCTGCATCAGTAACATTAATTGCGTCTTTCGTCTTTTTTTGATTTTGGTACCAATCCTAGCTTTTCTCACGCGTTGAAGAAGTGAAAACAGTTTCACAAACTACATTACATTGCGTTTCTAACGGTACCATTCTGCTTGTGTTACAACAGTTGCGTCAGATTAATGTGTCCCCTGGTGCGTAACCAATGTATTTGTCCTAAAATTCAAAATGATACATGAAGCTGTTAGCTGGCTATCAAACTAATTTACTGGACAAACGGAAAACTTTGGTTTGTTGAACTCACTGTTATCATTTTTACATTACTATTGTTTCTCTTTATAAATGTTTTACTAAGCATAAATAGCTAGCTATAGACCTAGCTAAGTCTCCCCAGTTTAAGTATATTTAACTGGGTGTCTCAGCTACTGTTAGCTAGCTATTGAGCTTCAAGGCGTTATCCCATAGCTAGCTCTAACCTATGAGTTATGTTGTTATCTCTTTTTTAGCTATCTATAGCTACCTTAGTAGTCAAACTTTTCTTCTTTTTTGAGCACGAATTATAATGTAACAAGCTAGCTACAAAATCTTTCAAAGACTTCTTAAACTTTAAGAGAATGTGATGCATTTTTATGCCCATAGAGTATAATATTTTTCACATTTCCTGTAAACTTTACAAAGGGACCACGTGCAATATAACAAGTGGAACAAATTTTGTAGAATTTAAAGTGTGTGTGTTAAGTTATTTTTTATTGTTTTGTTTCTGACATCCTGTTAAACTTTTGTCAGCCTACATGTAAAAGGCTGACATTTGATTAGAAAATTCACGTGGGTTTATGACTTTGGGTTAAAAAAAATTTATGAGAGGATGGCATGGTTGTCTGTTTATATTGTTCAAACTGCTGTTTCTGAGATTTTGTGTAAACTTTTGTGAAAATAGACCACATGCAATATACTGAAGGAACAAATTTTTGTAGAATTGGACTTCACTGTAAGCTGTTGTGTGAGCTGATGTCTTTTTATATTTCGTATTATAAACTTTTGTTGGGAAGAACTAACTGTATGTGATGTCCTTTTGTTTTCTAAAATAATGATCTTTGTTGATTCCAAATTTACTCCTTGCTCAATGCTTTTTACAGTTGTACCTATATCACAGTTGTACCTATATCACAGTTGTACCTATATCACAATTGTACCTATATCACAGTTGTAACTATATCACAGTTGTGCCTATATCACAGTTGTAACTATATAACAGTTGTAACTATATCACAGTTGTAACTATATCACAGTTGTACCTATATCACAGTTGTGCCTATATCACAGTTGTAACTATATAACAGTTGTAACTATATCACAGTTGTAACTATATCACAGTTGTGCCTATATCACAGTTGTGCCTATATCACAGTTGTACCTATATCACAGTTGTACCTATATCACAGTTGTAACTATATCACAGTCGTAACTATATCACAGTTGTGTCTATATCACAGTTGTGCCTATATCACAGTTGTACCTATATCACAGTTGTACCTATATCACAGTTGTACCTATATCACAGTTGTAACTATATCACAGTTGTACCTATATCACAGTCGTAACTATATCACAGTTGTGCCAATATCACAGTTGTACCTATATCACAGTTGTACCTATATCACAGTTGTAACTATATCACAGTTGCAACTTTCTATCAACTAGATTTTACACCTGCAAGCTGTTGCTTTTTATATTTTGTTTAAGGTTTTCTTGGGAAGATTTCATGCGATTTGACATGTGACATTTTGTGTAAGATTTTAAGAACCTTTTCAGTTTAATTTTTTTGGTAAAGGGCAGTATTCAATATACTGCCATAGTTTGGAAAACATCAATCTGAAAAAATCATTTTTAGGTTGCATACCATCCTGTCCCCAAAAATATACACAAAATGTAAAAATTAACCATTTAACAACACAAGATATTTTTTTTTAGTATGAGGATCCGTACTGTCCTTCACCAACCATTTAAAACCTAAATGTCGTTTTGTATAAGCTTTTGTAAAAGCTTTTAGGTAAAAGATAAAATATTGAAGGTTTTTAACGTAATCACTTAATAAGATGTAAATAATTAAGATGTGTTATTTCGACTATTGAAATATTTGCTGATGTCATCAAAATTTAAATGACAGATGTTTCCTATTGTCCTTTTGCCTGAGTGGATTTTTCCACGGGCATTATCGAATAGTAATAAATAAAACGGAAAAGTCAGATACAGCTAGCTTTGACAATTTTTAATTTTCATGATGTCTGTGTATTTAAACTTACACATAAAAACCCATAATTGCAGAGCACAGTTCTATTGCTGCAGATAGGACAACATTGCGAGTCACAAAAAGTGTAGGTAGCTAGCCCTGGCTAGTCAAATAGAGTTTCTAGCAAACACGAAATAAAAACATTTAGAATTTGTCATTAATATTATAGGTTTTTTATAATAATCTGCATTATTTTTGCTGTGCCAGTAGCTATATATAAATCTTCCGTGACATGCTAGCTACATAATAAAGAATTATTCCAACATGTTTGTTGTATCATCTCCTAACCCGATTATAGCTAGCTAGCTAGCTAAGACTAGACACTGATTGTTACTTCCTCCTTTATCAACACTGTGGTATTTTTAAGACAATAGTGATAACTTGCGATGTAGCTAGCTACCAAAAATAAGGTTTCTTTCTCTTTTGACTGCTAACCTTTCGCTAGCTAACATAAAGACTACAAGATCTGGGTGTAGCTACAACTTGAAGCAATTTATATCCAAGTTTACGTCTTAAACCTTGTCTATCTATGACAATATACACTCTTATGTCAGTAGTGAGTAACCTTCCTTTAAATTACTGCCAAATCAATATATCGCACCAGTTTAAAAAGTAAAGAAACAAAAAATTGACTAATTTTCTGTGTTTTTAGCAGCACCGTGTTTTCCCTGCTGGTAGTTTCAACATTTGTCTTCAGAGGCGCTTCGCTACTGCCCACACCTGCGGGGTAATTAAAAAAAATCCGGCAGGGGACGGTATCCGCCCCCACCCGGACTAAATAGGGTTAAGCATTCAAAACTTCCTCCCTTGCTCATGACTTTTAAAAAATGCTGATGGTGGCTGTTCTGAAAAAGAATGAGCCATTAACACCTTGTCTTCTTTACATACTTTTTAAGGCGTTTTTTTTAAAAAGGGGAAACGTTAAACACAATAAATAAAAAACAAAATATTTAAAATTTTAAACATTTTTATTCATTTTTTTTACACAACATAAATCACATGTTACCGTTTAACTAATAGTATATATATATATGAGTCAGAGAAAATGGCTAGCTTAACGCTAGATTCCACAATTGTGGTATAGCTACCTCATATTTTTAACATCAAGACACTCTATGTAAAAATGGGAGGACAAGATATTCTTGTTTATATAGTCACGATCAGAGCAGGAAAGTTAGAATTCTTGCGTTTCGCTAACAGTTTTCCTCTCTGACTCTATATATAGCTAGCTATATGTTTCATTAGTAATTATTCAGTTAGGCTCAACCTACAAACGAGGGATCCCGTGATTGAGGGATTTTTGGCTACCGCGACTAAGGGATCCCATGCTATGGTAGCTATACCGATTCGAACTAAGCTCGGTAAATGTGTTCTAGCTTTTTTATTCGGAATGCATGGAAATCATTGGTTACAATAAAAAAATCCAACGTATAACTTACAAATCAACATATCTTGCGTGTTATGTTTGTTAAATTTAATGTTTTTGTTGATTAATTCAAGTATATATAGCTATGTCGAACAAAGTGGATGCAGCCAATCTGACCGTAAAACATCTGATTTGGTACAGTTAGATCTACGAAGATACTTTACCCGATCCGAATATAAGCAAAAACCCTATTGGTGTGCCAACTGAACTCAATTCTTTAGCTATCCGAACGTAAAACTTTGCAATTTTTTGGTAGCTAGCTATAGCTCTGTGGCTAGCACACAGATCTACCAGAAAGGTAGTTGTAGTTAGCATAACTAACTAGCTAGCTCTATATGTGAGAGTTTCCTTGAGCAAAGCGTAACGAATAACTAAAAAGTGAGGTAAAAAAAACTGCTGTACCGCGCTACATGGTTTCTCTTGACCCCCAGTGCTTTTGAGATCACCTTGTTCAATAAACTAAACAGATCTATTTTTTTCTCTTTGTCAAAAAAGTATATTAAAGAGCAGGTTCTCAAGTGTCGACATCTGGGTCTCTAGTCTCGAGTCTTGCAGAGTATCCGGTCCCTAGTATCACCTAGGATATCGGGTCATACTTTTTACCATATGCCACATAGTTAAAAATCAACACGGAAAAAACGATCTTATGATGACCCTACAACCTGTTTTAATAATCACTGTCCTTCAGAGCGTCATTTAATAAAGATTTTTTGACGCCTGTGGGTATCTGCACTTTACTGTTTACTTTGAGAAATGAGCTAGACGAGCTTCGCAAAAAATCATGAATCTTGGCAATTTAGGTGAATAAGTCGTTATCCTATTCACCTAAATTGCCAAAATTCTTGGTAACATATATCACATAAGCAGGTGTAACAACTCATTACTAAATTAAATATTTTTTGTAGCTGTCCACTTCAACAAAAGTTTAGCTGCAGGAAAAGAGAATTAAATTTTATTTAACGGTTATGTGACTCTAAACAAATCACACTTCTGCATAATTTATTTTGTGTCTGGTAGCTACTATATACCAGACACAAAATACTTTAGTCTAAAGACATCACCACAAAAACAACTTAAATATAATTATTCGAAAAACTTTATTTCTTACAAATACTTTTTGACCAGAGAAAAAATGTCTGTAGGTATATATGACACTAATAAACAAGTGAATTAATTACTAAAATCAATCTCTACTAGGCAGCCTAGTTCTGGCTATATAGCTAATGTTACATGACCTCTATAAAAGTAGCTGACATTTTTACACCGCCTACCCAACACCATCAATATTATACTAATTTGCAACGATTTCCTACAACGTAGGTTTCTTGCATTAAACGACCGAGGCTTTTTTTGCTAAAATATATAACAAAAAATATATATACACATCAGTAGTTTTAAACGTTGAACCTGAAATCTATCTATAAATCTATAAATTTGTCATAAAACATCTTTATCTTCCAATCAATTCTTTACAAGAATCCTTGTCATACAAAATTTCATCAACAACAAAGCCATGTGAAATCCAAAACATAAAAATATTTTTTCAGATTTGTTGCATACATTTGCAATACCCCATTTTCCATATCCATTTTGCCGTAAATGAAAACAAGGCCGTATTCTCCAAAACGAGGCAAGTGTTGAGCATTTTGTTAACAATCGATGTTTTAAGGCGAGATTAGCTAAAAATCTACTTTAGATTTGCTTTACTTTGGCAGCTATTTTTTAATTAAGATATGAATCAATTCAAGTCATTACTTCCTGAGTAAAAGCATGTTAGTTGTATGGAAGATCTGGGTGGATTGAGCGTTAAAGAATTGAAGAAAATAATGTCTTCTTTTAAGGAAAAATTATCAGGTGTTAAAGCCGACTTGTGTATGCTATCTTTTGTAAATGCTTGGCTCCAGATGTCACAGAATTATCTTCCTCAGAGGTTTTGGATGCTGACTTTATATCTGACGACATGATGTTTAAGAGGTTTGGTTGTGGAATATTACCATGGAGCACATCAAAATCTTGTTTTAAAATTATGATGGATATTTATTGTGACAATTTACAAATAACTGAACATGAAATTATGACAATTGAGGAGGCAACTCGAGATCAAAACCTTTCTGAATTTTGGTTCCATCACAGAAGATACAAAATCACTGCTTCTAATTTTTAATCTGCTTCTGTCAACACTGTTGAGCCATCTTCCAAGCTTTCATCATTTTTTTACAGCTTTTTTAGTACAGGATAACTAAGCATGGAAATATTTATGAACAGGCTGTAATTCGTTCCTATGTGAAAATATGTCAGAAAAATATCCTGGTATCACCGTCAGTAACGTTGGTTTGTTTTTATCTAAATCTCACTCTTTTCTTGGTGCTTCCTTGGATGGAAATGTTAATTGTCGTAATCAAAATTGGGGATTAGAAGTAAAGTGTCCTTCATCGATATATGGTAAAAGTTTAGCAGAGGCCCTCCAAGATAGAAGGTTTTGCTTAAAAAGGTTAATGGCAAAAGCTGTGTTACTAGAATACTTCACAAGAAGAGTTGAACGTGGTAAAAAATTATACAAACATGGAAATTGGTTAAAGGAATAGAAATGGCATACCTTAAACAACTTTTTTTAAAGCCACAAAATTATAAAAAACAATTTTTGGCACCCACCTTCTTGTAAAGAGGAACAAGAATCTTATATCTTTAAAAACATTATATTGGCTCTAAGTGTTTGCCTGCACAACAATACACCCCCATAAATAGAACAGCTACATCAGGGCAGACTATACTAGACTATGCTAGCATAATAAGACAAAGGTGCTACTACTACTACTACTGCTGCTACTACTACTACTGCTACTGCTGCTACTACTACTTAATATGTGTATTATCTATTGCTGTCAATATCTCTTCTTTAAAAGTACAATAAAGTCAGAGTTTAGGGTACAAAACTTTGAAAACAACTGTTTTCCCGTATAACTCTTCCGTACTGATTTGAAATACTTAACACTTGCCTCGTTTTTGAAACTATGGCCTCGTTTTCATTTTCGACAAAATGGATATGGAAAGAGGTCTATTGACATAGATATAATACTTCTGTTTTTAACAGCTTTTTCCATCCTTTTTTAATAAAAAAATCAAGTGCAACATCTGTTGGAGGTTAATTGAAAATGGACATTTTATTTTCAGACAGCTAGGAGGACAGCAGCAACAAGTGACTAACCCATCAGGACTAGCACCAATAAACTTTGCATTACTGTCACCAGACCGTAATTCTAAATTTTTATGCACTTTACCAATTTCTTCTTTAAAAGTAGCTAAGACAACCGGCTCCATCTCTCTTTCATATTTTAGTGAGGGCATTTTTGGATTTACAAGCACAGAAGGCCTGGACACTTTCTGAAATAGCAACCATAGGTTAACATTAACATTCCTGTTTTTTATTTTGTTCATTGTAGCTAGTTAATTTTAATTGCCCACAAGTTAGTTTTTCAATGTGTTTCCTAGCGTCTGGTGTTATTTCGTTATCTAGTTTACTGAAAAACGTAATTTTGTTATCGCTTGATGCAATCATTTCATTGACAGATAATACTTTTTTTCTGGCACCGTTTTAACAATCTCTCGCGTAAAATCTATCTTATAAGTTGGAACGGCAGTCAACAATACGCTATCAGGTAAAGTTCCTTTTATAGCTGTTACTATGTTTTGAAGCTTTAAAGGATTTATTTTGTATTCGGCAAGAGGATTGTAATTTCTCTTCGGTGTTGCCACAAGAGGTCTGTTTGGCTTTTTAGATATTTTAGTTTGATCTCTGTCTAAAACTAGATCTACAATTTTCTGTGGCCGAACTTCTTTCCTATTGGGTAGCCATTCACAACCCTTTGCTTTGCATGATGGGTTTGTCAGCCCACATTTCACTGCAGCATCAACACACAATAATAATGCAGCAATATGATTGCATGTTTCGTACATGCAGGTACAGCGTGCTGACATATTCGGTTGCTGTCACCCATCAGAACACATACCCATAATTGGACGAGGTCATTTAATCGAGGGCTACAATCTCCTTTTGAAAACAATATTTAGAGTCTTCGTCAATCGGATGGTACGTTATCAGTCCTGGTATTAAAAGTTAAATAATTAAAAATATTTCCGTATGTAATCATTGGCCAACATAGTACACCATCTTCCTCAGATAACCATCCAGAAGATAGGTCCATTGGATCAGGTATAACATCATCTTTAACTAATAGCTTGCTAGCATATTCTTCGTTTAACTTCTCTTCCACGTAGGCTGCAACTTTCACAGGCTCTACGTTATTCTCTCTGGCAGCAAATACCCCTGCTACCAACTCACATTTTTTCCAGAAATCTTTACGCCTCCCATCTCTTTAATAATAGCCGCATTTTGTTCAAAATGGTTGCGCGTAGCTTTTTTCGGAAAATCCTGGCAAAACTTGATTTTTACAGATTTTGTTTTGATTTCGGAACCATGGCAGAACCTGAAAAAAAAGCTCACAAAGGACATTTAGGTTTGGAAGTGACGGTGTTAAGTTTGTAGGTCTCCTTTTGACCTTTATCTCTTCTAAAAACTTTGTACCTATAGAAATATTTAAAATGAAAATATCATCACGTTTTCCAACCATGTATAAATCTTACAAACCAATTTTAAGATTTCGGCTACAAACGTAGATTTCCAGGCAGCATTCTGCTGAAGTTAGTTATATTATTATTTATTTTTATGTTGGGGTTGTGGCTTTCTAGCTAGCTCTTTAGCTACCTCTGGCTAAAAAGTGAAAGTAGCCAAAAGCAGTTTGGCTACAACAAAATATGTAATCATTAATTCTCATGATGCTTAATGCAGTTAGGTATTTGCTACACCTTTTATTACTGAATGAAAACTAATTCCGTAAAATAAAATTGCTGAGTGATTGTTTTAACTGGACAGGAAAACGACGAGCTGTGTTTTATTTCAGCTAAAGTTGTGGGAAAGTGTTTTTTTAAAATAAGAAATTACACTCGAAACACTATCATGCTGTGTGCGCTTCACTCGAATCACGACAGACTGTATATCTGTACTAAAGCGCTCTACCTGGATGTGTGGTACATTTAACGGCTCTTATTAAACGCTCAACGTGCCGCTCAACGCCGGGTCATACATTTACTTGTGGCTTAAGCAGGCGTTTCGACGCCGAGTCTCCCGGTTAGTTCTTAAATATTTCTTCAATTCTTCTACTTTCATCTTGTTACTCCATTGTAAATAAACGTGTGTACTGCGTCTTGTACCTCCTAAATAGGGGGGGGGGGTTGATTGGTGTATTAGAACTTAAAATTTACTAACTGTTTCTTGCAGTTGCGTTGCGGGGAAATAGTGGCGAAAGCTGCCAATGTTTGTTCGTTTATAATTTTGAAGTTGAACCTTAGGTTGCCATGGCTAGAGGGTCTTTTTGGTTTTCCAAATTTTTAGCTGATTACATTTTAGCACATTTTAGTAAAACAGCACTGTCATTGTAAACTAACCATGACCCTGTCAGTAGTTTGAAATGGTTGACTTTCGGTTTTCAACATTTTGTCACAAAGGTACCTCTTTTGCAAATACAAACAAACCTGGATTCAAGCTTAGGTTTCACTTTTCCCCAAAAAAAGAGTGTTACTATAGTAAAAATGGGTTCATTGACACCTAGTTTTAAACAGCCTGCCTTAATGACATTACGTGCACCGTATCTGGACGTTACTAACATTTTCTGCGTCCATCAAACGGAAGAAGAACGAAGTGTGCGTGTTTGTGAGCTTTGGATTGTAATTGATAGAAAACATAATTTTTAAATTTTAATTAATTATTTTAATTAACTAGTAACTTTACCAATGTCCTGGATATTTATGTTACAATTTAGGAAGGGACATTGACGGGAATTTTCAAAATTCGCGTTAATTTGTGCTCCCTTAATTTCCTGAAATAAGGTGCACAAAAAGAAAACTCACTTGCAAATCAACCACACAAATTTTTAATTAGAAAAACATTAAAAAACATATGCTTGTAACTCATTGCAAAAACATAGATAAAACTGTTTTAACTTAAATTCAGTTTCTCATGATAACATAAATAATAGCTTTTACTAAAAAAAAAAGGTTTGAAGAATGTCCAAAATACAGCTCAGAAGACTTTCTTACGTAAAAAAAATTTCAAAGCTTCGTATCCATTTTCGTGGACGTCTGAAATATGGAATTTTTCATTACACCCTCTGCAAGAAAAAATAAACACGAGAAAAGAATAAACCAATTCACTCCCTTGTAAACGAAGAGTGTTAACTCAAACTTTATAGCTCTTTGTAACGTACGTTTAACAGGGTTTAGTATTGCCCATTTTGTAACTGCAATCCTCGGGGATACCATCATTAGCCCCTAGGTGTCAGAAAATTACAAATTTAAGTGTGCATAGATCATGTAAAAACAATGCAAATTATGTATTGGAAAATGTTATTGTTGATTGATTGTGATAATTAAAGAAAATAAGTAATGTTTTCAATTAGCCTATTTTCCTTAAAACTGCAGGGTCTTCAGAGGAGAGTTTAACCTATGTTAAATTAATGGATAAACGATTTCAAAATGTTTGATATAAGTAAAATATAGAAACGAAGCCTTGGACATCAATACAAACAAGAAGCCCTGCGGCTTAAAGATTTCCGCCATTAGCAATAATCTGAAAAAGTACTGAACTTTGAAGAGGACTGAGTAATATGGGGGGAACAAAATCATTGAATATTCTAAAATTTTAAAATTCAATTTTTTATTATTATTGTAACTGTATATCATAGCTAACTTAACTTACATAAACTTCTTTTCTCTATAAGAACAATTTTAAAAGAAAAATAATAAACCTGGAAATTGATGAACAATAAAAACAAAATAAGAACAATATTCAGCCTCAACAATTCCTCTTTAAATTAAAATTCATGAATAATTAATTATTCTGCCGAATATAGCTTTAGTCTACGTGCTTGCGAAATTGTACAGAAAGTAATGACGTAATTATTAAGGAGAAACGTTAATAACATCGATGGCGCATTATAACACGGTATTCATTGTGCTACACTGCACGAGCTTTAACTTTCGATGGCATATAAACATTAAAAGAAAGAATTGTTCATTGGATAATAAAACAATTTGTTGCACTGTTAGGATTCTTATTGGCTTAAAACTCATTTTAGCCTCGTTCTCATAAATATATCTGTCAAAACGAGGATTTAGGATTTAGACTGGATAAGTTTTAGGCGTCCAGGCTCTGGGCTGTCTCTATCTATCTCTCTATCTCCCCAGGCGATTTTAAAGATTCCGCCTTCGCCGGCGGAAATCAACAAGAAGCCTAAAAGCTTAAAGATGTCCGCCATCAGCAGTATACAATTCAGACAACCCAGAGTTTGGAATAACCTGGAAAATCCTGAAATTTGAAGTATACCTTGAACCAAGGAATGTATAGGGATCATTGAATATGCTGAAATTTTATGGTATATGACCTTTTCATATTACAGATATACATGTATCTTCAACGAACTAAGTAGTTCAATATTCCATTAGTTAGGAAATTATAATATTAGCATAATGTCTTATATTTGTCACTGTATTCTGTATATTATTTTTAGGTACATTTTGTCGTTTGTTGGTGGTTTCTGCTCGTCCTCTGTTTACTGGAAAAAACTCCCTCCCCCAAGAGCGCTAATAGTGACTGGTTTAATAATGGCTGATCTGAAGATGCATGAAAGTTTGTAAAAATAAAACAAGACTACTTAATACCAGACCGTTATTCAATAATTGTTTATTTAGGTGTTTAAATTATTTAATGGTGCTAATATGAAAGAGGTATACATACTTATTTAAAAAGAGACAAATAAAAGCTAAGTATTTTCCATGATTTTAAAAGAAAAACTTATTAATCAAAAATCAAACACGTGCAAACTGAATTTCTTTATCGAGAGTGCATAAAACTTGGTTTTCGACAAAGTCCATAATTGTTGTGCAACAGTTGTTGTGCAACTGTTGCAGAGATAGAAAACATTATATTTCTACAACATTTCTTGTGCAAAATCTCATGTTTTGTTTTTGTTGTACAACATATGTTTTCAAAAAAGTTGTTACGGTGACTGTTGTTGTGTTGCAAATGTGGTGCAACTGTTGTGCAACAAAATTTAGGTTATTGGAAACCAAGCCTAAGAGTTGATAAGTACGAGATGCCACGTTAAATCCACGAGTTGCTTTTGATTTTCACAACACGAGTTGCAAGTTACGAGTTGCTACAATAATTTTACAAGTTGGTACAATAACTTTACGAAGCATATAGATTTTGAAAAACAAAAAACAAGCTACGACGTTTTGGGTGCCATACACCCATTTTTAAGTATCATAAATTTTTTACAAATTCAGTTTATATATGCAATCGTTTTCATAACTACAAATAACTAAGGGAGTATGAATATAAAAGAATATGAATGATTATAAAAATGGATATATGTTGCTAAAGTGATGTTACTATTCAACACGGGACTCGTAAGATAAATAACCTCTCCCTAATCTGCAACACGGCTTGTCCATGTGCCAAAACCTTGAAGTTGTCAATAGATGTGCAACTATTACAATACTTTGGTCTTTCATTGCGGAATGATGTGATGATTTTAGTGGCTCATCTGTTAAGGGAGTCCCACACCAATATGCTCGTTTACGCGAATGTTTAAATGTCTCGATGTTTCTCCGATATAGGTGACGTTGCAGCCACAACACTTTAAATTTTCTCCACTGACTACATTGACTGCTCTGTCCAGTAATGAAGAAACCACACTTTCTTTGTAGGACATTTGGTGATTAGATGTGTAGTTGAGAAATTGATCAGTATGAGTTAGTTTGCGGTATACAGATACTGATAAGTTTCCACCGCCGAGGGACACTAGAGAGCCTAAGAAAAGAAGGCTACCGTTCTTCTCGTATTCAATTGTAAATTGAATTTTCGGGCTTAATTATTAATATGTTCATGAAATGCGTCTAGATGGTCTCTTTTAATTATTAAGAAGTCGTCATTCACAAATCTCTTTCAAACTCTGGTAGCGTGATCTACAGTTAATAAAGCTGTAGTCTCATGAGCCTGCATATATATTTCATCTACCACAGAGGAGGTTGGGCCACCCATAGCCACACCGTCAGTTTGCGTAAAGAATTCACCGTCAATTAAATACCTTGGTTTTGTAAGCACTACTTCGATCAAGGACATTAGTTAGTCTATAGGTATACTTGTTTTGTTCTCATACTCATCATTATTTAGCAGTAATTCCCTGATGATGTATAATGTGTCCTTTATCGGTACAATTGTGTACAATTGTGAAGTAACATCAAATGATACCATGCACTCGTTGTCCTCGATCCGTACGTTTCTGATAAATTTGCGAATTCTTTTTTGAGTTGTTACAGTGATCGCTCTTTGTATAAATGCAAGAATAAAAACTAGATATTTCGATAAACTATACAAAGGAGATCCCGTACACGAAACAATTGGGCATATTGGAATTCCCTGTTTATGTATTTTAGGAAGATCATAGAATCAAGACAGTGGAGTGTCTGAAGGTCTACGTTTATAATACAATCTATCATCGATGCTATCGTCTTTATTTAAACGTATCAAGATGTTCCTTGTGTCACGCTTGATAGTTTCTGTTGGATCTCGTTTTAGGCGTGCATATGGACCGTGGTTAATGTAGCCATAACATTTATCAAGATATTCCTTCTTGTCTAAGATGACCGTCGTTCGGCCTTTATCCGCTAGTAAGATCATAATATCATTGTCTTTTCTCAATTTAGATAGTGTGATGCGTTCATGTTTCGTCATGTTGTCCTTTGAGATTTTTTGTAGAATCAGGGTAATTTTCGCACGGACAGTGTCTGCCTCCCCCTTTGCCATTACCTAATTGCCTGTTCCACACTCGCAACGATTTCTTTAGTTGGTAAACTTGTTGGAGTTAGACAATAATTCACCCGTTTTGACAGAATACTGTTCTCTTCCTCCGAAAGTTGGAGTGAAGTTTATAACCCACTTCGACGTAACAATGGAAGTATTTTCAATAACCATTGGTCTATTGATATTGGAGTACTTTTTGAGATGTCTGATTTTTCACAATCTCATTGTTCAAATTTTCATCATTTTCGTCATTCTATTCCACAGATTATTTTTCCGTTTACACTTTGCACTGTATACGGATGAACCAATACTACAGTGTGTATGCCATATATACCAACAAGAAAAAGGAACGCAACATAAAGCAAACTAAAGATTTTAATCAATCTATTGCTTTCATCTAGGTCAGTAAAAAAGTTAATTACTTTAATTGCTCTGATTTGATTGGTTAACTTCATTTCTCTAATTATCTCCTGAATTAATAAATAGCCAAAAATGATTACGATCATTGCCCGTCAATGACAGCTGTAGCTGTCAAAACGTAGCCTAGAATAAACTCGCTTGTTCATGACATGAGAATATCTATATTATTCAAAAACTGTAAACGTGAGGTGAATTTTGGAAAAGTTAAAAATCTCATGTTTGATGTAAGTAAGTCAGTATAAATAAGTGAGTATAGAAGTACGTAGGTAAGTTTTGACGTCCTTGGGGATTCGGTTCTTTTTTCCTCCGAAGGTAACTAAGTTACGTTACTCGTTATTGATACGTATGGCATTACTTTAACTTGCCTGCCTGCCTTCCAAACAAGTCAATTGGCGGTCAGTAGATGGCTCCAAATGGGCTGACAAAACTACATTTAAAATGCGCCTGAGTGGAGACTCAAACATCCAAACTTATGATTACAAGTTGAAAGCGCAACCATCTCCGTCTCTTATCCGGAAAAGAAAAACGTGACGTTTACCAGTGCGCAGATTTCAGAAAACAAGTAATTTTATGCAGTGTTAATTTTGAAAATCCTACCTCAAGCAAACAATTGGCAGTCATGTGTCTTGCACACGAGTGTTTTTTTTAAGAAAAACCCCCAAGAGGAATTTTTAGGCGTGACTTGCTTTTCAAATATTGGCAAGTCCTTAACAATTAATCTTGAAAGAATTAATTCAGAATTAATTAACAATGTTTATGGGAAATGGGATACAACAAAGAGCATAGGCTAATTTGCTTATTTTTTGGGGGTTTTATAATTTTTTCTATTCCTGTTCGCAAAAATAGTTGATATATTAAATTTCGGTATAAATCGGAAATAAAAATTCTATCAACCAATGAGATTCCAGAATAATAATAATAATATATATATCAAAGTTGTTGGGCAACTGTCACGATTATTGCGGTTTCAGATATAGTACAAAAGAGCAGACCAGACTGTTAGGATACGGTTTAATAGTTTGTTGCACACATCTATATTTGTTGAATATATATTTTGTTGTTGTACATTCTTATTTCCATTGCATACATATATATGCATATATATTTAATTTTGCTACAAAGAAAACAACCGTAGTTTCAAAAATTCATCAATTAAAAAAAATACATATTTATAATATGTATATAATAATAAATTGCATCACATTTAGGGCAACTATTTACACAATTAATGCTGTTAACGCGAGCTGAATTCTTTTGCAATAAGGAAATAAACGTCACCAGCATTCAGGGGCGGATCCAACATTTTTAACATGTCAGTCACATTTTTTGCGAAGCAAAAAATAAGCGCAGCAATTTGCTGCGCCCAGAACAGCTGGGGGTCATGGGGTCCGGAAAATTTTCGCTATTTTAAGCCTCTACGCACTATAAACGGCCTAAATAATGTCCAAATTATTAGCTTTGTTAGAGACGTTTTTTACTCTAAAGTTTCGAATGGACAAGAAAATAACAAACCATCTTTTAAAGGGTTGCAAAAAAGTGTATGAAAATTAAAAACAACAGTTTAAATTCAAATATTTTAAGACTGTTTCGCCCAATATCAGGGCTCGTCAGCATGTCTAGGAAATGCCTAATAACGTAATATTAGCTATTCCAGACATGGACAGTCTGCTATATGCTAAAGTAGGCTGAACTAAGGGAAGCAGGGAATTAAATAAAATAAATTGATATAACATAAAGAAAGAAAAAAGACATTTATGCGCAGTAAGCTTATTCAAAAAAAGGTGTTTTGCTTTTACTTTTTTGAATTGTTTTAACCAAATTTACAAAAGTGGTTGGCTTTAAAATTATCGTCATATCCTTCATCAACACATTTTGTATTTTTAGCATTTAATGATGTAAATACAGGTTCAAATTTGCACATTGCACCACAGTTAGGAAAATAGGAAATTTGGTTTTTGATGTATCTGTACAGTCTGGATACACAGCATAATTTTTCTTACCACTGGGAAATTAAAGTATTTGGCGAAAGGTGACAGAATTTTTCTGTGTTCAGAGTACTTACCATGCTACTGCAACTAGTCTACCAAAACAAACTAAAACCAAGCTGATAGTACAAGCAAAAACGCTTCCATTCCACAATTCTATATGTGGTTAGCACCAGTTTAATTGTTACAAGAGGCGTCATTTATGTAAGATGGAATAAATAAATGACTTAACCTTGATTGCTCAGTTTCATTTTAAAGACGCAAACAAAAAAACTTTTTGAACGAAATTGAAATATAAATAACAACGTTAATTTCCCTGTGACTTTACTCGTAATAACAATTCACGGTAATTTAAATTCGCCATGCAATAAATTCGCTACTGATGAATCACTTTATTTTATCACATGATTTGTTTTTAGCCAAACAGCAAAAATTCATTGTTTTTTCGTCAAAACGTTTTGTTGCTAATTCCATTCAAAGTCTGGGATAAATAGACTCCAATATGTTTTCATAACAGAGACACGTGCTTAAGGGAATAGTAAAAATTAATTACCCGTGAGCTTTCTGTGTAATAATTTTACTTCATTAACACAAAGGTTTTTATGACAACATAAGATAATTAACCGTGACTTTTTAAAACAAATTTTTAAATCAATTCGAAAAAGCACACAAAGACAGAATCAAAATAAAGTTTGCAAAATTGACATGGTTATCGCGGCTGTTTCTTATAGAAAAAACCAACATCCACTTTTGCCTGTTCAGACACACGGAACTGGCGTATTATTATATAGATTGATAACATATAAATAAAAGACAAACAAATTTTTATGCACTTAAACCGTGTCGTAATCTGATTAAGCCTTTGTACAACATAATTTAAGTTGAAACATTCCGGTACTTTACCATTTCTTTGGACTGGTTTAAAGATTTGGCTTAAAACTAGTTTTATCAATTCCTATCTGACTTATATCAAACCCACGAAAATTGCTTTTAAATGGTTTTTGGACTTGTTATCTGTGTTAAAAACAGATATGCTGTAAAAAAATGCCTTATCTGCGTGCCGAAAATGCCTAAATTAAAAAACTTAAAATACCAATGATAGGTCACTGTATATTGGCTCTACTTTCATCAATTCTGGTCTAAAACTATACCATATCAGTTTTAAGCCATTGTTTCAATTTTGCACAAATTATTACACTTTCTTTGTTAGGACATTTGGTGATTAGAGTGTGTTAGTGGAGAAATTGATCGTATGGTTTAGTTTGCGGTACAGATACTGAATAAGTTCCACCGCGTAGGGACCTTAGAGAGCCTAAGAAAGAAGGCTACCGTTCTTCTGTATTCAATTGTAAATTGATTTTCGGGCTTAATACAACCTTTCCGAGACTTATGACGTATGTGTTTCTCAACCTTGAACGAGGCAGGGCATGGTAGGCTTTCTAATCAAAATGGGTTGAACAACAAGGCGGAGAAGACGTGTTCATGAAGGTTATTAGAAAAATGTGAACGATCTATACCAATAATTACAAACTAACGAAGTTCAAAGATGATTTTACTTTAACGAGGAAGGATGTTGATTGCAATATAACCAGATAAAAATTCTAGAACGAACGATGTGCTTACATGGGAAAGACGTTAGAATATTTACCCCTCTTTACCATAAAGAAATCGAGGAGCATCGCTTGCAAGTGGAAAAACCCAGGGTTCAGCAATAATTAAACTTTAGATAGGGGACGAAATTAGGAAGAACGGTACATAACTGCGACAAGCATTAATATACAAAATTGGATGGTGTATATTTTGTTCGTTACTGTCAATTGCAAGGCGATATGAAAAGGAGAAAGAATATTGTAGT